>MU034085.1:874-10999 GCA_011833715.1 Carcinoscorpius rotundicauda | reverse complement strand
TAAACAATGGAAATGATAATTTCAAAAATCTAACAGAAACAAAGAAAGAAAAAAGTATTTTGTGAAAGTAGTACTTTGGGTAAAATATATATCAATATTATATAAAAACTTTGTGAGAAAAATAGAAGGTACAAATATGGATTTCGTTTGAAATTTGATCGAACTATTTAATATCAGTTGTTTTATCCGTAATAAAGTTTTCAACTGCCATAAAATAATGTCACTAGTGTTATGTTTTTTATGTGGATTGAACGCAACAGAAAGACACAGATAACAGATTATATAATTTATTACAATAAACTATTATATATATGTGACAGATATAAAATAAATTATATAATAATAATGACAGATGTTCAATTTCAACCTTCAAAATTAATTACAATACAAAATAGTACTGGCCTGTGTCCAATAATATGATCCAGAATGAAAGTCCAAAAGTCCAGATCAGAAATCCAAAATTCTAGTCTAGGGGTGAATTTGGTCCCACGAAGAATTTCCGAAGTTTGAATGGAGAAGTCCAGAAACAATTCACCGGCCAATAAATTTGACGAAGTCCTTTCTACGATGTTTTTAATGAATGTCTCAAATTTGTCGTTTTCCAACTTTCCCGGTCTTCCCTAAACAGTTTTATACGTGTTGACCTTCAGTATAATCAATAATTCGAATGAATCGTAAAGATTGACGAAATAAAATCACAGCTTTTGTAGATCTAGCTCCAGTCACAAATCCAAGTTGAATAAACACACAGTAAACGTTGAAAAATTCTCAAATGAAGACAACATCTCTTGAATCGAATGAAAACGAATGACTGATTGATTCTCCTCGCATCGTCCTCTGTTTATATACTAGTAGGCCTACTGTATTCTCGAACAATCGCGTTTCTTCACTCAAATGTGTATTTTGTTTTTAAAATTTTCTAATAAGAATACAATCATGTTATGATAAATTGTTTGGATTCTGGTTAGTAACACGAAATTTTATTCAACAGAATAAAATTGTCCATGTATTCTTTAATACTAATATTGATACATAGAAGGCGCTGCTAAACCTCTTTAACTGTCACTTTCTAAAGGAAGGCCATTCGGAATGTGACAATCAGTAATTTTAACCACAGTTAATGTCTGTCATAGACGAGGATAATTTTGAGCTTATGAGAAAGCTTAGCACGAAAAACAACATAAAGCTTCTAGAACTTTATATTACTGTCAGATTTAGTAATTCTCTCTCATTTAACATTAAAATCCCGAAAAAGAACAAATATTTCCACTTACAATACTTTATATACTGATATTTAATAATAAAGCAATAATAACTGTCATGGAGTAACAGAGTGTTAACTTTAAAATATTGTTAACTATAAGGAAGAAGATCAGTGTAATAAAATGATTAATTGTTATTTATAACTATAAATATGTATATATATATATATATCTGGTTTATTCTTATATCTTATTTAATGTTAAATATATTTCTATTTTAACGTATATAAGATATAACGTTTATAAGATATAAGAATAAACCAGAATAATTTACTGTTAGTTACGGTTGTATTTATCTTTTTAAACTTTTTAAATAGACATAATCTTTTAAAAGTTTTCGTGTTATATTTAATAAAACATTTGAAAACATAAAGACACTGTCTTCCACAATTTAATTTTGTGATTATTCATTTGAGAAGTTATGTTGCAGCGTTTGTTTTATTCAACACTGTATTAAAGTAATTGAAGGTATCTGCATTATCCTTTCCTAATTTTAAAGTTGCAGACTAAGTGGAAGGTAACTAGAAAACTCATTGTATACTTTTCACCAACTTAAAGTATAATTGTAACATCCTACATACACAGATAAAACACTGACATATTCAGTATTCAAACATGCTACCCACAGAATAAAAGTCGTTTGCTTTAAATATCAGGCTAGAATTTTATCTCAATTAGTTATTTGAAACATTCAATTTTAAAAGCGTACAAATTAAATGGTTCTTACAAACAATAATATCATTTTATTTATTTGAAATATAATGGGGTTTTTGTTCCATTTTTATATGAATATATGTATGGTAAGTCACAAACACAAGTTTAAACAAAATCACGGTTCTATTAGACTCATCATAAAACATTAAAACAATAAATCTTCATCCTATATTAATGATTACAAACGTTTTGTCACGTTTAATAACTAAGTATTAATCGAATTTACGAAAAAAATTAATTCTACTTTGATGAGTATTTTTCCGATAAACTATGGTTAAAACACGTCAAACCTTCTCGACAAATTGTTGTGTATTTTGCGATATCAAGGTTGATACAAAATAAAATTTTACACACTTTTTTGTTGTTTATGTTAATTGCAACCAGGAACCTAAGGGAATGTCTGCGGACATAAAATGTTCAGAGTACAACAAAAACAAAAAAAAAAACAATGCTGACTAACCAATTGTGAATATTTCATGTAAAATTGTTGGTTTTGACACACACGTACAAAACTCTTAAGCCTAAGAACATACTTTTGTTATATTTGCCGCTTGATAATTAAGTGGTGTAAAACAAAGTTTTATGAAGTTTGACTCCAAAAACATCGAACGAAAAATGAAGGTAATAAACCGATACGTATGTGCAAAATATGAATGTCCATAAGCTGTTAAGGTATTTTGCTGAATATAATTTAAATTTCATCAATTTTCTATATGGTCTTTGGTGCCGACCAGAACACTTAACATGGAACCGATCACAACTTGAAGGACATTTCTAGAGACATAGTATTGGGATATTCAAGTACACCAAGTTACAATATTCGGCATGTAATGATTTTATACGAAATATCATTTCTGGCCATCAGTTGAGTGTATTGCAAAACTTTTGTGTGTGTAACAAAATGAATCAAAAACGATAAGTGAAAGACATCTTGTCAGCTCAGCAAAAAATCAAAGGGCTTGTTAGATAAACAATTGGATTTCGATACTTGCGACAGATATAGCATAAATAGCTTATTATGTAGCTTTGTTCTCAGCGAATGAAAAACAAATACCAAAAATATCAGAATTTCAGTTTCATGATTAACAATTTTAAAATGACTGTTTGATGCTTATAATAAAGTTTTGGTGTATACATTTGTCATGAGTAAAACAAAAGTTTGATGATAAAATATCAGTCAACAGCTGAGACAATTTTGTTTTGGGGATATAAGTCTGTAGATTTCAGCGGTACAACTGGGTCTATTATTGGAGTGACTGGATTTTATTCTACACTAAGATATCCATTGACTTAATACGATTCAGCAATAGTAAAACATTTCTCTAAAAGTAAGGTAAAATATAATTAAAAGTACAAATCCAATAAAACCAAGTTTGAAAATGTCACCAATCCTGAGAAAAAACTGTCTAAAATGGTGCAGCCACTTTCATTAGCAAAAATATGAAATACAAATGTTAACAATTGTATCATGAGTGTCAAAAATGTCACAATTGGACAAATTCGTCCCACATAAAGTAAATAATGAGTTAAAATTGTGAGTACAGCACACACTACACAACTTTTCTTCTATTTGATCAATATAGAAACAGTATTGTCACACAAAAACAGTAAGTTTGATATGGAATAACTTGATATTAGCTTTTTCATCCCAAATCGAATACCAGCTGTTGCAAAGACGGATACTAAATACAAAACTTTAGTCAATATATCAGACATGCATCGCACTGAAAATTGTAGAGTGAATGGACTTTGCGTGTGGGGAAAAAATATCACAGCCAATCAAGTATTTGTTGATAAATAAGCAGCTCAAGCTTTCAGGGAAACTCTAAATAAACTTACAGTGATTCTGAAAGTTTTTCGTAGCTAATGTATCAAATACCCATTTTAAATGTACAAAAAATAAGGAAACGTTCCTTTGTATCTGAGAAAAATGTAATGTTAATTGTTGAATGTCCTTTTGTAATTTCTACTTGTTTCGCTATAATTCTCTAGCCATTATTTTAATATCTGTCATTAATAGAACTTTAGCTTACTGGGTTTTTACTTTCAATAGATAACAGTAAAGATAATTCATAATATAAAAACAATAAGAAGTTGAACGAAAACTGTTAAAGTAAGTATTATAGAAACTAGTGTAAATTTCATTATAATTATAATTCAGTTATATTATTACTTCATGATAGCTTGTAGCTAATGATCTTTTAATAGTTCGAAAGTTTTGGTTTTTAAGCTACGTGTTTTTATTTTATATTCTGCATATGTTCATAGTGATTCAGAGGATTTTATGTGTAGTTGTCACTTATTACATACAGAAGAAGTATCATACTTTTGGTTATAGAAACAAAAGTTTCGCCCTTATTTCAACCTTTGTTATTTATTGGCGATATTATCAAAATTATGTTTATCTTCAAGCGTTTCCAAATATGAATTCTACATGTCATAACTTTTTGATGTGTGTTTTTCAACAGAACTGTGATGTCATTAATCATGTATTTCACGGCACACAGGTGTACCGACAATGTCAGTGGGTTATAGAAAAGTCTTTCATTGAACACTAATTTTACTGTACAATGTTCTAATTAAGTTTTATATCCTTGCTACCGGAGTCAAGTATTATCTGACAAGGTCATCAACTGACTTTACTTCCTTTTGTGACTATCCTACATTTTTTTATAAATTTGAAGGAAAGCATTTAACTCAACTTTATGGCATAACTACAGCTATTCTACTTATAAGATGGATTCTAACGCTCTTCTGATAAATTCATTTATTATAGCCTTAGTGAAGTGATATGTGACATAGTTGCCATATCTCCGATGTAGATGCCACATTTCAGTTATACAGAGAATTCCACAGTCGAAAACCATCTGATACCCAAAACGGAGATTTCTTATTTCCGTTCATCATCATCTTTCTTCAACCCGCTTAACAAGATTAGAAGTACAATTTTATTATCATGACATAGAGATAAACAACATTTACGATGATTACTATTTATTTTACTATTGTTGTTATATGAAACACACTTTATAATTTATTATCCAACGTGTACTATCTTATAAGTAAACAAACAAGTATAAGGAAAATATATCGCAAAATAAAAAGGTACATAGAGATGGCTACCGAACATGATAAAAAGGAACCAAACAAGATATGGATGATATATCACTGGTGAATCAGATAGAACTAGCAGTTCAATGGTAAAATGTTCCTGTATCGTAAAATGGTTCTAAATAGTATTTTAAGTAATTTAAAGAAAGGGTATAATATTGAAAGCTCATATTCTAGTCAAGCACACGAATGTCGATAGACAAATTGTAGAACCAGTGAAATATGGATTATTTTCTCCATGTAATGTCGTGACAGCTTAGTCTTTTTTTTTTTTTTAATGAAGAGCCGATAAGTTTTATAACTTCATTTCTATCGCTGTCTTGTTTGGTTCATTTTCTCATGTTCACTACTCAGCCTTATATAACTTTTTGTTGTTTTTTATAATTTAGCGACGATCTTTTTCTTTTATTCTACATATTTCATCCGAAGCCGAATTACATGAACATCTTGTTATCAGTTTTGTATTTCATTTCATATTTTCCCTTATCAACAATTTGTGATTTAAGCTTCTATGAAAACCTGATTTTGTTCCCAAGAGCTAACTGGAGTTACTTTATCGTAGCAAATCTGTTTATCTGTTCAATGTTTTTCATTTCAACTCCGTTTTAAGTCTTTCGTTTGATAACGTAATCAGCACGAGATATCGTTTTTAACATAAAAATGTACAACTCGTTTAATACTCAAAAATAAGATTTTTAAGGTACATTATTTTATTCATCAATTAATAATTAAATACTGAAATATGTCAAACAGGAAACATAGAAAAAATAATGCGATTTTAGTTTGTAGATAGGGCAAACTTATCGATGTATTGAAAAGTGAATTATAAGCAAAGATAGTACGAATTAAAAAATGAAACAGAGGAGCATAAAAATTAATTCATTATCGAAAATACAAGTCAAAATAAGGAATATCACAAAAGTTACATGATACATTCATACAATAAAATTTGTTTAGTACAAATCTGTTTTCCCAGAAAACATTACATTACTGCGTTGAGTATTTAAATAATTGACCTACATATAATAATAGTTATAAATAACAATTGATATTCAAAAGTTTAACAAACTTACAAATATACTGAATTTTTTATCTAGTATAGAACTGAATATTTTATTTGCATTACAGGTACAAAAGCAGCGAATTAATTCTGACTTTATATTGTTACAATTCTCTTAAGCTAGAAAGCCGATTACAAGCAAATTTTTATTCAAAAAGATATTTAATGTTCAAGTACAAAATTAATAATAGAGATGAAACGGTTTATAATGTTTTAAACCTATAAATTTTCCTGCCAGATATCTGTAATTTCCTACAATTAAGCGTTTATCACAATTATAGCTACTGAGTGAATATAGCAACCGAAGAACATTCTTTCAGTTGTCTCTTGGCTAGACGATTTATAATTTTTAGGCAATGTTTTACAAAGATCAGTTGGCTCAACGATATTCGAAGATAACTTAGGTATTTCGTGAAATATATTGTTGATTCATACTCTCAAAACTCTTTTTCAATTTTTGAAAAAGGAAACACTTGTGCAAAACACATTGGCCATTATACATTATATGCTTTTCTAAATATTTATCAAAGAGTAATCAACATTGTTATTAAAATAAATTATATTAATAAATCTGTTACTCGACATATAAATAGCAACCGAATATAAGACACTATTTCTAACATAAATCATGAACATTATTTAATCCCTAAAATACACCATAACATGGTAGATAATATGATCAGGCATAATACACAAGAGAGTAAGAGAAAAATATGCTAAATAAAAAACCCTTAACATAGACGCAAATAATTGGTATGTACTGAATATACTATGAACCATAACTACATTTCTCAGAAATCAATATTCCTGATCGCCTCATAATACAAAACTATTTAACAAGATGAAGGTACTTCAAGATATACAGAATTATCCATCAGATATATTGTTTTTTTTTTAATTTCGCTCAAATCTACACGAGGAATATCTGCGATAGCCGTACCAATTTTAGCAATGTAAGACTAGCGAAAGGCAACTACTCATCATCAGTTTGTTGATTTGTTTTTGAATTTCGCACAAAGCTACTCGAGAGCTATCTGTACTCGCCGTCCCCAATTTAACAGTGTAAGACTAGAGGGAAGGCAGCTAGTCATCACCACCCACCGCCAACTCTTGGGCTACTCTTTTACCAACGATAAGTGGGATTGACCGTACATTATAACGCCCCCACGGCTGGGAGGGGCGAGCATGTTTAGCGCGACTCGGGCGGAACCCGCGACCCTCAGATTACGAGTCGCACGCTTTAACGTGCTAGGCCATGCCGGGCCTTTACTCATCACCAACCACATTTAACTTTTGAGCTACTCTTTTACAAACAAATAGTGGGATTCACCTTCACATTATAACGTCCCCAGTGCTAAAAAAGCGATCGTGGTTGGTACAACAGGGACTCAAATCTACGATCCTCGGATTACGAATCGTACGCCTAAACCCACCTTGGCATGCCAGGTCCATTAAATAGACGAAATATTGCAAAATTTGCATATCTAAATTTGAATTTGAAGAATCAAGTAAAACGCTATATTAGGTCTCAATGCTGTGTATTTAACCTCTGTCAACAGTTTTAAAAGAACATGTTGTTTCTTTATTTGATTTGGTTAAAAGTTAATAAAATGTTTAATTAGCTATTTCTCTTTAATTTTGCAGTGAAACTGTACAGGGAAAACAGCTAATAACATCACCCGCACCTCCTCATCTGCGACACGAATCAAATAGTACACCCATAAAACACCGATAAACACAAATTGAGGAGCACAGTTTTAATATTACCATCATATATTTATGGCAATGAAGTGTAAGAGGTTCGAATTGAGAGATTACGCTGAGCTTACTTTGCACCTTAATAAGAAGAAGACTTATGCTGGTAACCATTAATCATGTCATTGGGTTACGACTGACTGTACTCTCGATAAAAATGCTGTTTTTTGTTTTTTCTTCTTCTACTTAACGGTTCTAATTTAAGGACTGGTACGATTTAATATTAACTACTCAGGTGCAAAGTTACAAACACATGTCAGTTTATTTCTTAACTTGAGATTACTTTTCTAAGTGTACTTACTATTTTAGCAGTATATCGTAAAATTATGTGATAATCCAAATATATGTCTGTGTGTTTGTATTGTCTTTTTTATTTGGTCTTACACGTGTAGTACGATTCAGTTATGACCAAATAACTAAAGGTGTTTCTACAATTTGAACAATTCTACGTTATCAACCTTATTAAATGACCACAATAAACAATAAAAAAACTTAATCAGGACACGAAACCCTCAAATATGATTTACAGACGGGTTTGGTGATCTTATTTTTCATAAAAATTATAATAAAATGATCTTATTTTTTATAACTTATCATGTACTTTCAGTCTGTTACGTACTATCTATATTTTTATTAACGAAGTGCTAAGAACATATCGCACGTCTTATGATTTAGTCAATTAAATATTTCATAGTCTTACTCATTCAGCTCCTGAAAATATTAAACAGTAAATCCCAAGTTTACTTTACATTGTTATGCATGTCTTCCGATTGAGCTATTTAAAGAATATGATGAACTTTTATACAACTATGATCGTTTTTAACTTATTTTGACTACAAAACACTGCTTGCTAATGTAAACGTTGGATAAAACATACCATTTCACTATACATAATTCTCATAATTAATTCAGTGGAAAAGGATGATGTTTTCTTTTGTTCAGTTTAATAGCTCAATCCATACTCTTTACGAGTAAATACTTTAGTGGTTTGTTGTTGTAACGGAATAATATAAATCCCATTTAATCCTAGGTCTGTTAATGTTGAGGAAGAATGACTGGAAACATTATTTTAGTTAATCAAGAAAAATAAGAGTTTTGAAGATATTAATTTCATTCGTCTCTTAGATGTACAATAAATTGTTTTTTTTTGTTTATCTTCAAATAAAACAAAACTCGTCCAGGTCGATTAAAATATCGTTTTACAAATATATTTTACTTAGCAGTGAAAATATGTCAAGGAAAAACATTTACTTTTATTTTAAGGAAGTAAGCTTCAAATTTTCCACGCGAGAGAAAATTTAACAAAACCATATGCACAGAGCCAACGCAACATACATTTTTTTTTATTTCCTAGGAAACTATGGAGTAACCTTCAATAAATTAGAATGTTTAGAGGATTAATGACAAGAAAAAAATCACATCTATAATTTAACAGAACAAACACTCCCAAAATTTTAAAAGATAAATAAGATAAAGCAATTGAAATGTTCAATTCATAAAATTTATTTCCGAATGTTGATGTGATACTAACACTTGCTAAATATGTATAAATCTACTGATGTAAATATAGTAATACACAAAAAATAATTCAAGAGAAAATAACACTAACTAAACAGAAATTACATAGCACAAGGTACATGTCTCCAAATTTCAGATGATATATTCACAAATTAGAAACCAAAATTTTAACATAAAATCGTTTCAAAAATCAGTTTTTACACTTTTTGATGCTTCGAAACTTGGTACAGAAAACTTATCACTTTCATCTCATGTCAAGGTGTAATTATTTACAGAATCCAAGAAATAATGATAAGGTGGAAGATGTGTTACTGAAAATGATGGTTATTTAATGTATAACCTATTTACTTTACATGATAATCCTCTATGTCTTTCATATTTAGCTTCAGTAGTAATTACTACTAGTAGTAGTGGTAATTAAATTGGTGAATAAAAGAACAATGTTATGGTGACAACTAAAACCATTGTCGCTATACATCAGAACACTTGATCCGAAATAAAATTTATTTCCATATTTAGCTTTATAAATCAATTGAATTTAAATGATATACAGCGATCATTCTTATTTTCTAGAGAAGTTTTTTTCTTACCAACTGCATATTGTCTATATATTTACTTGTCCTCTTTCAGCCTGTTCTTAGCTTGAGTCACATCTTTGGATATTCAATACCACTGATAAGCTCAATTAATGCGAGTGTGTGTGTT
>VWRL01001981.1:0-11090 GCA_011833715.1 Carcinoscorpius rotundicauda | reverse complement strand
TGTTGTGTTAGAAATAATGTTTTTAGGAAGACTGAACCACTAGTTCTTGTTGTTAGAGATCATGTTTGTTTAGGAACTGAGTCACTATTCTTGTTGTGTTAGAGTAATGTTTGTTTAGGAGACTGAACCACTCGTTCTTGTTGTATTAGAGATCATGTTTGTTTAGGAACAGACCACTAGTTCTTTGTTGTGTCAGAGATCATGTTTGTTTAGGAACTGAACCACTAGTTCTTGTTGTGTTAGAGATCACGTTTGTTTAGGAACTGAACCATTAGTTCCTGATGTGTTAGAGATCATGTTTGTTTCGGAATTGAGCCACTAGTTCTTGTTGTTATAGATCACGTTTGTTTAGGAACTTAGCCACCAGTTCTTGTTGTGTTAGAGATCATGTTTGTTTCGGAACTGAACCACTAGTTCTTGTTGTGTTAGAGATAATGTTTGTTTAGGAACTGAACCACTAGTTCTTGTTGTATTAGAGATCATGTTTGTTTAGGAACAGAACCACTAGTTCTTGTTGTGTCAGAGATCATGTTTGTTTAGGAACTGAACCACTAGTTCTTGTTGTGTTAGAGATCACGTTTGTTTAGGAACTGAACCATTAGTTCCTGATGTGTTAGAGATCATGTTTGTTTCGGAATTGAGCCACTAGTTCTTGTTGTTATAGATCACGTTTGTTTAGGAACTTAGCCACTAGTTCTTGTTGTGTTAGAGATCATGTTTGTTTAGGAACTGAGTCACTAGTTCTTGTTGTGTTAGAGATAATGTTTGTTTAGGAACTGAACCACTAGTTCTTGTTGTATTAGATATCATGTTTGTTTAGGAACAGAACCACTAGTTCTTGTTGTGTCAGAGATCATGTTTGTTTAGGAACAGAACCACTAGTTCTTGTTGTGTTAGAGATCACGTTTGTTTAGGAACTGAACCATTAGTTCCTGATGTGTTAGAGATCATGTTTGTTTCGGAATTGAGCCACTAGTTCTTGTTGTTATAGATCACGTTTGTTTAGGAACTTAGCCACTAGTTCTTGTTGTGTTAGAGATCATGTTTGTTTCGGAACTGAACCACTAGTTCTTGATCTGTTAGATATCATATTTGTTTAGGAACTGAGCCACAAATTCTTGTTGCGTTAGAGATTATGTTTGTTTAGGAACTAAGACACTAGTTCTTGTTGTGTTAGAGATCATGTTTAGGAACTGAGCCACTAGTTCTTGTTCTGTTAGATATCATATTTGTTTAGGAACTGAATCACTACTTTTTTGTTGTGTTAGAGATCATGCTTGTTTAGGAACTGAATCACTAGTTCTTGTTGTGTTAGAGATCACGTTTGTTTAGGAACTGAACCATTAGTTCTTGTTGTGTTAGAGATCACGTTTGTTTAGGAACTGAACCATTAGTTCTTGATGTGTTAGAGATCATGTTTGTTTAGGTACTGAACCACTACTTTTTGTTGTGTTAGCGATCATGTTTGTTTAGGAACTGAACCACTAGTTCTTGTTATGTTAAAGATCATGTTTGTTTAGGAACTGAACCACTAGTTCTTGATCTGTTAGATATCATATTTGTTTAGGAACTGAGCCACAAATTCTTGTTGCGTTAGAGATTATGTTTGTTTAGGAACTAAGACACTAGTTCTTGTTGTGTTAGAGATCATGTTTGTTTAGGAACTGAATCACTAGTTCTTGTTGTGTTAGAGATCATGTTTAGGAACTGAGCCACTAGTTCTTGTTCTGTTAGATATCATATTTGTTTAGGAACTGAATCACTACTTTTTTGTTGTGTTAGAGATCAAGTTTGTTTAGGAACTGAACCACTAGTCCTTGATGTGTTAGAGATTATGTTTATTTAGGAACTGAACCACTAGTTCTTGTTGTTATAGATCACGTTTGTTTAGGAACTGAGCCACTAGTTCTCGTTGTGTTAGAGATCATGTTTGTTTCGGAGCTGAACCACTAGTTCTTCTTGTGTTAAAAATCATGTTTGTTTAAGAACTAAACCACTAATTCTTGATGTGTTAGAGATCATGTTTGTTTAGGAACTGAGCCACTAGTTCTTGTTCTGTTAGAGATCATATTTATTTAGGAACTGAATCACTAGTTCTTGTTGTGTTAGAGATCATTTTTGTTTAGGAACTGAGCTACTAATTTTTGTTACATTGGAGATGATGTTTGTTTAGGAACTGAACCACTATTTGTGTGTTAGAAATAATTTTTGTTTAGGAACTGAACCACTAGTTCTTGTTGTTAGTGATCATTTTTGTTAGGAACTGAATCACCAGTTCTTGTTGTTAGAGATCATGTTTGTTCAGGAGTTGAACCACTAGTTCTTGTTGTGTTAGAGATCATGTTTGTTTAGGAACTGAGCCACCATTTCTTGATGTGTTAGAGATCATGCTTGTTTAGGAACTGAATCACTAGTTCTTGTTGTGTTAGAGATCACGTTTGTTTAGGAACTGAACCATTAGTTCTTGTTGTGTTAGAGATCACGTTTGTTTAGGAACTGAACCATTAGTTCTTGATGTGTTAGAGATCATGTTTGTTTAGGTACTGAACCACTACTTTTTGTTGTGTTAGCGATCATGTTTGTTTAGGAACTGAACCACTAGTTCTTGTTGTGTTAAAGATCATGTTTGTTTAGGAACTGAATCATTAGTTCTTGATCTATTAGGTATCATATTTGTTTAGGAACTGAGCCACAAATTCTTGTTGCGTTAGAGATTATGTTTGTTTAGGAACTAAGCCACTAGTTCTTGTTGTGTTAGAGATCATGTTTGTTTAGGAACTGAATCACTAATTCTTGTTGTGTTAGAGATCATGTTTGTTTAGGAACTGAGCCACTAGTTCTTGTTCTGTTAGATATCATATTTGTTTAGGAACTGAGCCACTAGTTCTTGTTGTGTTTGACATCATGTTTGTTTAGGACTGAACCACATGTTCTTGTTGATCCCCCACTCCGATGTTAGGAGACATTGTTATCCAAGTGTCGTATTGTGGATTCAGATGATATTAAATTTGTTTGCACGTTGGTGAAGAGATCCCATAACATTAGACAACAAATTGAGTTGTTAGCTCCGTATATTTATATGTACACGAAGTTAATGTTGTTTTTGAGAAACATCATATAGATAAAATAGAGAAAAATATGTTATTATAATAATACATTATTTATTTTTCCATCAGGTATACCCACCAATAGATCCTCTAGAGAGGCACGAAGAACTGACGTCTTTCCAACAAATACTCTTAAGAAAACTTGGGAGTAATTCGTACCCATTAACCATGAGTATTTCTCCTCAAGCGCCAGCGTCGGTACGACTTCAGCCAGCTAGAGTATACACGGGGAGTCCTCTCGGAGTGGCCTATGACGTCATGGAATTTACAGGTAAGAAGAGAAACGTTGTTCTTTCGGTTTCTTATATCCAAAGATAACTTCCATTCGCACGTTATTATTTACTTAAGTGTTTATAGTGTTACTGTTAACTTTATCAGAATACAGTTGTTCAGATGTCAATAAAAACTACTGACAATGTCAGAATATGGATGTGGTCTAGACATCACCAAGAAACATCTCTTGACAGTTCTGGATACAGATGTAGTCCAAACATCAGAAGAACAGTCTATTGACAGTGTATGATACAGATGTCGTCCAGACATCACAAGAACATCTATTGACAGTTTAGGATACAGATGTAGTCCAGACATCACAAGAACATCTATTGAAAGTTCTGGATACAGATGTAGTCCAGACATCACAAGACCATCTATTGACAGTCTGATACAGATGTAGTCCACACATCACAAGAACATCTATTGACAGTTCAGGATACAGATGTAGTCCAGACATCACATGAACATCTATTGACAGGTCTATGATACAGATGTAGTCCACACCTCACAAGAACATCTATTGACAGTCTATGATACAGATGTAGTCCACACAATCACAAGAACATCTATTGACAGTTCTGGATACAGATGTAGTCCAGACCTCACATGAACATCTATTGACAGTCTATGATACAGATGTAGTCCACACATCACAAGAACATCTATTGACAGTTCTGATACAGATGTAGTCCAGACATCACAAGAACATCTTTTTGACAGTTCTGATACAGATGTAGTCCAGACATCACATGAACAATCTATTGACAGTCTATGATACAGATGTAGTTTAGACCTCACAAGAACATCTATTGACAGTTCTGATACAGATGTAGTCTAGACATCAGAAGAACATCTATGACAGTTCAGGATACAGATGTAGTCCAGACATCAGAAGAACATCCATTGACAGTTCAGGTACAGATGTATTCTAGACATCAGAAGAACATCCATTGACAGTTCAGGATACAGATTAGTCTAGATATCAGAAGAACATCTATTGACAGTTTAGGATTCAGATGTAATCCAGACATCAGAGAACATCTATTGACAGTTCAGGATACAGATGTAGTCCAGACATCAGAAGAACATCCATTGACAGTTCAGGGGTACAGATGTATTCTGACATCAGACGAACATCCATTGACAGTTCAGGATACAGATGTAGTCTAGATATCAGAAGAACATCTATTGACAGTTTAGGATTCAGATGTAATCCAGACATCACATGACCATCCATTGACAGTTCAGGATACAGATGTAGTCCAAACATCAGAAGGACATCTATTGACAGTTCTGATACAGATGTAATCCAGATATCACATGACCATCCATTGACAGTTCTGGATACAGATGTAGTCCAAACATCAGAAGAACATCTATTGACAGTTCTGATACAGATGTAATCCAGACATCACATGACCATCCATTGACAGTTCAGGATACAGATGTAGTCCAGACATCAGAACATCTATTGACAGTTTAGGATACAGATGTAGTCCAGACATCACATGAAGATCTATTGACAGTTCTGATACAGATGTAGTCCAGACATCACAAGAACATCTATTGACAGTCTATGATACAGATGTAGTCCAGACATCACATGAACGTCTATTGACAGTTCTGATACAGATGTAGTCTAGACATCAGAAGAACATCCATTGACAGTTTAGGATACAGATGTATTCTAGACATCAGAAGAACATCTATTGACAGTTCTGGATACAGATGTAGTCCAGACATCACAAGAACATCTATTGACAGTTCTGGATACAGATGTAGTCCAGACATCACATGAATATCTATTGACAGTTCTGATACAGATGTAATCCAGACATCACATGACCATCCATTGACAGTTCAGGATACAGATGTAGTCCAGACATCAGAAGAACATCTATTGACAGTTCTGATACAGATGTAGTCTAGACATCACATGACCATCTATTGACAGTTTAGGATACAGATGTAGTCTAGACATCAGAAGAACATCTATTGACAGTTTAGGATACAGATGTAATCCAGACATCACATGACCATCCATTGACAGTTCAGGATACAGATGTAGTCCAAACATCAGAAGAACATCTATTGACAGTTCTGATACAGATGTAGTCTAGACATCAGAAGAACATCTATTGACAGTTTAGGATACAGATGTAGTCCAGACATCACATGGACATCTATTGACAGTTCTGATACAGATGTAGTCCAGACATCACAAGAACATCTGTTGACAGTCTATGATACAGATGTAATCCAGATACCACATGAACAACGAACTGATAAGTATCTGCGGTCCTTACAAAGACAAAAGTAATGAGAAAGAAAATGTTCTAAGAATCAATAGAAAGCCCTTTTCAGAGTTATAAATTAGGGCTAGAATTTCTCTGGGAGCTGCAGATAAGGACTTGAGAGATAGCTTACGTTTCGCTCCTATCGTTTTTTAGTACCTGAAACCGTATTTTTTTATGAATAATTCATTATCAGTGCTAAGATAGAAGAGTCAGTAATGCACGTGATGAGGGAAAGACAACATCCATGTGATGATATGAGGCGTTTGTTTGTGTCTGTTTCAAACCGGGTATAAGACTATAGTTTAAGAGAGATATAATATTAATATTTTAATACTTTCTTTGTGCTTATAGCCCATTTTCTACGTTGCGAAACGGAAGCCAACAGAAATCATTACTTTGAGAAGTGAGTTTAAATAACATAAGCTTCTAAAAGCCACACATCGAAGACGTTTTCTGGATAATTATGTTTCTCATGATAACCGCAAGGGGCAATACTTGTTTGAGATATTCCCCCGAATCTACTCAAGGGACTATTTGTGCTAGCCTTTCCTAAGTTTGAACCAGTAAACCAGAGGAAATGCAGCTAGAAAATAACACCCACCGCCAACTATTGCACTATTCTTGTTTGAAAGAATAGTGAGATTTGACGGTTACTCTTATGACGCGCTCACTCCGATCGATCAAAGGGTCACAAACAGTGAATCCTTTTATTTATAATCCAGTCACGCTAATATCTAGGCCACGCTAGCCCAGGTTTTGTACAAAACTGCACATTTAAAGAACAATAACTGGGTGTAAGGTCTAAAAGGAACTAAGTTTGTGATTATATTAACAAATTAACCCCAGCCTTTACCTCCATGTTATCAGCTGTTTCAGATTCATAAAACTAAATGAATGATTATAGGTGGGAGATGATAAACAGATGATTATAGGTGGCGCTAGAAATGACCTTGAATTGACATTTTCCTTATCACCATACATTAATATAAATAATAGTTAAAAATGTGAGTCTAATGCCAGAAGTCGTTCGTTTAGTCTTCGAGTGATAATGTTATCACATTTGACATCTTTTCCTACATCACGTGATGCCACGTCTACTATTTTTAAAGCCTGTTATTGAAACTAGAGGAAAACATTATTAAAGATCTCACTTTAATGCTTATATTTCATTAAGATGAATTAAACTTACCACTTTCATTGGTTACCGCTCCCCACGGGCACAACAGTATGTCTGCAAACCCGTAATGCTAAAAACAGAGATTCGACACCCGTTGTTGGCAGTGCACAAAGAGCTTTAATTATAAACAAACAAAATTCAGGGTTACCTTGCAGCGACACCTATTGTCGATTTTTCATAAACTCTTTCTTTATACCCACTTACACCAACTGACAAATTTGTAAATTTTAATATCTTCCTAAAGGTATTTTATGTCAGTCTTGTGTGTGTTTTTATTTTCAATAAATTGAATCCCCGACTTTAGACATCTATACCTTTAAGTTTTTATGAAGAAAATAATGCCAATAGAATGGACAATCAGATATCATGCTAATCATTATTAGTCAGTCCTTGTATCAGAATAATGGACATTCGAAAGGTATTGCTCCAGCACCTATCTATCTCTATGTCCTTGTACGGGAAAATAGTTTAAAAATAGGGCCGCGTCGTCAAATCCAATCAGATCTTCTCAATGTTATCATTCAATATCTTATTTTTTTTATTGGACAGAAACACTAGTATTGATTTCGACAATTAAGTAGGAAATTCGAAACTTTTACCATAGCTACAGATCATGCACTGTTTAATCTAAGTAATTAAATGGCAGAATCTGTTCTTCACCCAAGAAGGACAAACACGATGAGGAACTGTTAGGACGAGAACCAATATTTCAACTCAAAAACTTTAAACAAAATTTCTACAAAATACTGTTGTTTATTTCACTTTCCAAACTAACATCAGGTACAAATAAGTTAGTGAAAAACACAACGAAATTAAGGTTGTTTTTTTTATTTGGTTATATTTCAAGGAATTCTAGACATTTCTACAAAGCAGCAATACAGCACATATCACCATGTTTCACATTGTAGGGATAACATCAGAGGTTTTACACTACACATAGCATCAGAAGTTTTACACTACACATAGCATCAGAAGTTTTACACTATACATAGCATCAGAAGTTTTACATTACACACAGCATCAGAAGTTTTACACTACACATAGCATCAGGAGTTCTACACTATACATAGCATCAAAAGTTCTACACTATACATAGCATAAAAAAGTTTTACACTACACATAGCATCAGAAGTTTTACACTACACATAGCATCAGAAGTTTTACACTACACACAGCATCAGAAGTTTTACACTACACACAGCATCAGAAGTTTTACATTACACACAGCATTAGAAGTTTTACACTATACATAGCATAAAAAGTTTTACACTATACATAGCATAAAAAGTTTTACACTATACATAGCATAAAAAGTTTTACACTATACATAGCATCAAAAGTTTTACACTATACATAGCATCAAAAGTTTTACACTACACAGCATCAAAGTTTTACACTATACATAGCATCAAAAGTTTTACACTACACATTGCATCAAAAGTTCTACACTACGCATAACATCAGAGGTTTTACACTACGAATAACATCAGAGGTTTTACACTACGCATAATATCAGAGGTTTTACACTACGCATAACAGAGGTTTTACATTACACATAACATCAGAAGTTTTACACTATACATAGCATCAAAAGTTTCACACTACACATAGCATCAGAAGTTTTACACTACACATAGCATCAGAAGTTTTACACTATACATAGCATCAAAAGTTTCACACTACACATAGCATCAGAAGTTTCACACTACACATAGCATCAGAAGTTTCACACTACACATAGCATCAGAAGTTTTACACTACACATAGCATCAGAAGTTTTACACTACACATAGCATCAGAAGTTTTACACTACACATAGCATCAGGAGTTCTACACTATACATAGCATCAAAAGTTCTACACTATACATAGCATAAAAAAGTTTTACACTACACATAGCATCAGAAGTTTTACACTATACATAGCATCAAAAGTTTTACACTACACATAGCATTAGAAGTTTTACACTATACATAGCATAAAAAGTTTTACACTACACAGCATCAAAGTTTTACACTATACATAGCATCAAAAGTTTCACACTACACACAGCATCAGAAGTTTTACACTACACATAGCATCAGAAGTTTTACATTACACACAGCATTAGAAGTTTTACACTATACATAGCATAAAAAGTTTTACACTATACATAGCATAAAAAGTTTTACACTATACATAGCATCAAAAGTTTTACACTATACATAGCATCAAAAGTTTTACACTATACATAGCATCAAAAGTTTTACACTACACATTGCATCAAAAGTTCTACACTATGCATAACATCAGAGGTTTTACACTACGAATAACATCAGAGGTTTTACACTACGCATAATATCAGAGGTTTTACACTACGCATAATATCAGAGGTTTTACACTACGCATAACATCAGAGGTTTTACATCACACATAACATCAGAGGTTTTACACTACGCATAATATCAGAGGTTTTACACTACGCATAACATCTGAGGTTTTACACTACGCATAACATCAGAGGTTTTACACCACACATAACATCAGAGGTTTTACATAATCCATAACATCAGACGTTTTACACTACGCATAATATCAGAGGTTTTACACCACACATAACATCAGAGGTTTCACACCACACATAACATAAAATATTTTGCATTTTAAATAGCGTAAGAGGTTTAAAAATGACCATAAAATCGAATATTTTACACTGCATATAGTATTAGAGATTAACAAATTACTCTACAAGTTTTTTTAAAATTCCTAGAACTTAATAAATTACTCTAACATTTTGAAAGTTCATAGAGGTAAATAAATAACATACTAGAGATGTTCTCATGATTAAAAACATTACTTAGGATTTTTATATCTTCTAAATTGAATAAAAGTAATCATTTTTACATCAATAAGATGTTACTCGTAATATCTTGAGTTATTTTAACCATTACACTTATAATATTTTGGTAAAAGTCAAGTACTTTATGTCTTAACCAGCTACATGTATGTTTACATACAGCTAAAATTAGAATTTCCTGGTTAATCGCATGGAATACAACTGTATTACGATCATGTACAATTATCATGTGAGACTCGGTGTGGCAAGGTGGTTATGGCCTTCAACTTGCAATCCGAAGGTCACAGGTTAGAATCCCCGTCACCCCAAATATCTTAGCCCTTTCAGCCGTGAGGGACTTTATAATGTTCGGTCAAACTCACTATTCGTCAGTAAAAGATTAATCCAAGAGTTGGCGGTGGGTGGTGATGACTAGCTGCCTTCCCTCTAGTCTTAAATTTTTAAAATATGGACGGCTAGCGCACATAGCCATCGTGTAGCTTTGCTAGAAATTCGAAACAAACAAACCAATTATTATGTTTTTTACAAATCGATAAATAGTCTGAAAGAAAAATGTTTTATGTTGTTTGTAGAGGCGACATTATTGTTGGCCCTGTGATAGAGATAAGTATTAGAAGGATTTATAATGAATCACAAACCATACTAGTGAGTCAACAGTCGCTCTACACGTTGAAACACGAACCACACTGGTAAGTCAACAGTCGCTCTACACGTTGAAACACGAACCATACTGGTAAGTCAACAGTCGCTCTACACGTTGAAACACGATCCATATTGGTAAGTCAACAGTCGCTCTACACGTTGAAACACGAACCATACTGGTAAGTCAACAGTCGCTCTACACGTTGAAACACGAACCATACTGGTAAGTCAACAGTCGCTCTACACGTTGAAACACGAACCACACTGGTAAGTCAACAGTCGCTCTACACGTTGAAACACGAACCATACTGGGTAAGTCAACAGTCGCTCTACACGTTGAAACACGAACCCATACTGGTAAGTCAACAGTCGCTCTACACGGTTGAAACACGAACCACACTGGTAAGTCAACAGTCGCTCTACACGTTGAAACACGAACCATACTGGTAAGTCAAACAGTCGCTCTACACGTTGAAACACGAACCATACTGGTAAGTCAACAGTCGCTCTACAACGTTGAAACACGAACCACACTGGTAAGTCAACAGTCGCTCTACACGTTGAAACACGAACCACCACTGGTAAGTCAACAGTCGCTCTACACGTTGAAACACGAACCACACTGGTAAGTCAACAGTCGCTCACACGTTGAAACACGAACCACACTGGTAAGTCAACAGTCGCTCTACACGTTGAACACGAAACCACACTGGTAAGTCAACAGTCGCTCTACACGTTGAAACACGAACCCACTGG
>VWRL01001980.1:0-11090 GCA_011833715.1 Carcinoscorpius rotundicauda | reverse complement strand
TTATGTCATTTGGTAGATAATTTTTTGCTCTCATAGATGGTGTGTTTGATTTTCATATTTCTTTAATTTTTTCTTTCATTTTCAGCTAAATAAATGGAATGTCAAGAGGACAAAATCGAGCATTTTCGACACCATCTGCTTTTCGCATTTACTCGAGGTGTTAACGCCGAAGAGCGACTGAATCAGCTTCTTCACGAAAATCCACGTCAAACGACTAGAGAATCAGCGGAGCAGATGGATTGTGATAAAAAACTGTGATGAAACACCTTCACTTAATGGGCAAGGATCAGAAACTCGGCGCTTGGGTGCCACACAGTTGGTCGACCAGTGTGTGACCCGTCCTTCAGATCAAAATTCCCATTTTTAAATCGCGAAAACCAACGGCGGGCGGTACTTTCAGGCATTGCTCCTTTGCCATACACAGAACAGATCTCACGAGCAGCTTCGGCGGCGTTAACACCTCGATTAAATGCGAAAAGCAGATGGTGTCGAAAATGCTCGATTTTGTCCACTTGACAATCCATTTATGAGCTGAAAATGAAAGCAACAATTAAAGAAATATGAAAATCAAACACACCATCTATTAGAGCAAAAATTATCTACCAAATGACATGAAATATTTTGCGAAAGCGTTTCATTTATGAATATATTTTTTAACTTGAAAAAACGCTCACGAATTATTCCTCAACCCAATACTTTGCAGTTCTATTTAATGTCCTATAGTTCCTATTTATAGTTCTAGTTAATGTCATGTAGTTCCTATTTATAGTTCTATTTAATGTCCTATAGTTCCTATTTATAGTTCTAGTTAATGTCCTATAGTTTCTATTTATAGTTCTATTTAATGTCCTATAGTTCCTATTTATAGTTCTAGTTAATGTCCTATAGTTCCTATTTATAGTTCTAGTTAATGTCCTATAGTTCCTATTTATAGTTCTAGTTAATGTCCTATAGTTCCTATTTATAGTTCTAGTTAATGTCCTATAGTTCCTATTTATAGTTCTAGTTAATGTCCCATAGTTCCTATTTATAGTTTTAGTTAATGTCCTATAGTTCCTATTTATAGTTCTAGTTAATGTCCTATAGTTCCTATTTATAGTTCTAGTTAATGTCCTGTAGTTCCTATTTATAGTTCTAGTTAATGTCCTGTAGTTCCTATTTATAGTTCTATTCAATATATTTTTATGAGTGGAGGTTGATAGTGCAATTAATATGGTTTTCTTTCTACTTTAAGAAATTTAAGTGTTACAACTTCCTACGACTGACTACAGACAGTGAAACCCTTATATGGTTTTTTACACATATCTAATTTTCCATTGAAGCTAAGCAGATTAACATCTGTTCTTGGATTTTGTCTGATAGATGGGCTTTCTCCAAACATGCTCGCCCTCCCAGCCGTGTGGGTGTATAATGTGACGGTCAATCCCACTATTCGTTTGTAAAAGAGTAGCCCAAGAGTTGGCGGTGGGTGGTGATGACTAGCTGCCTTCCCTCTAGTCTTACACTGCTAAATTAAGGACGGCTAGCACAGATAGTCCTCGAGTAGCTTTGTGCGAAATTCCAAAACAAACTTTCTCCAATGTATTTGGCTGATATTACTACAGACATTATCTGTTCTAATAATAGGTTCACAATAATATTTTCCTTTTAAAATTATTCCCTTGATACTTCCCTAACAGTGTGTGTAATATTTCTCTTTTATTTTTGTTGTGAGCGCAATTACTTTTCCAATAAAATTTTACTTTGGCTTTTTCTAGTTATTTGTAAATATTATACGGTGCTTATTAATATTCGCCTTTATGCTTTCGATGAAGGTAGTGTGAGATGGTTATTTTTATTTATGATTCACACACACGTGCAATATACTGTGCATTTTGCTCATCATTTACTTATCATTCTTTCCGAGTAATTGAATGTATGTATAAATAATTATGTTCAATATTTCGCAAATACCTTATTTCTGCAAATTCATTTATTATTTCCACTTCTCTGTAAGCATTGAATGTTGTTACGAATTGTAAGATCATTATGTACTGACATCTGGTGAGAGAGATGTGCACTTCAAATGGTTACAAGTATACGAGGCTTCATCAGAATGGGTCAGAGCAGGTCGATACTTCAAATAGCCTTCTCTTACATTTAGACGTCTGTTCTTTAGTACTGGTCTTCTGAAGAAGGGTACTTACAAACAGAAGAGAGTACCTATCAGCAAACTGTTTACTTCAAGGTGAGTTTCTTTCTTGGTGCTAACCGAAGTAGTAAACAATTTTTTAGTTAAAGAGCCAGTAAAAATTAAGTATCTCTAATATTTAAATTGAGTTCCTTTAAGAAATTATAATTTGGATAGAATAATGTCCTTTTTAGCTAAGTAAAATCAGCACTTTAATTCTAATTATAAAAATACCTGGAAGAAAAAAGTTAACTTCTAATTCAATTGCTTTCAAACACTTCAGTTTTATAAATTTTCTTAGCAATATTTATCTAAAAAAATGTATAATTAAGTTTATCCATTTTAAAGATGAAATTCAGTTTTGGTCTAAGACTTTGGTTTGTTTGTTTGTTTTGAATTTTTACTTATTTTTTATTTTTTATGAAGTTATTTAATTGTCCAATCAAATATTATTAATTGTGATTGAAGAAAAAGGATGATAATCATAATTACTATTGAGGACTGGTTGTCTTGGATTAATCTATAACTGTCTGAAGAAAATCTGATGGACTTAAAGCAACAGTGATGCTTTTACCTGTCCTCCCACTGCTGACTCACGACGCTAGAAACCAGGTTTGGATATCGGTCTTGGCAAAGCACAGATAGCCCATTGTATAGCTTTATGTTTAAGAAAATAAAAACTCCCGCCTTAAAGCGATATCTTTGCTTGTGATTGGAAATTAAAAAAAATATTCATAATAAACTATTACTGAATGATAAAACCAGCCCCAAATTCCATTCAAATGTCAAATGTAGGAAATATAAAAGGAAAAAAAAATAACGAATTCAAAATAATGTTGAACTCGAATATGTTATTTAAAATAATTAGAGAGCCTTCGTTAAAACTTGTAGTTTAAATCCGCAACCTTCAAAAGTAACTTTCATTTACTAATTGTTTGGAATTAAGTGCAAAGCTACGCAATTGTCCACAACGGGTATAGAAACCCAATTTTTAACGGTAGGAGTCCGCAGACAAACCGTTGTACCACTAAGGGGACAGCAACACGTTCAAGAACTCGCTTTCAGATAGAAAATTTATTCCATTTTTTTAAATTGTCATCAGAACTCTTTTCAATAGTTCTGGAAAAGTGGTGTGTAAATAGATGCTGTTTTTAAGAACGATTAGACGACTTGAAAATAACACTTCAGTAGCGACTTAGTGTTCCATAAATTTGGTTTGGTTAATTTAAAACAAAGCCACGTTGAGCTATCTGCTATCACCGCCACGAGAAACTGAACTCCGGATTTTAGCTTCGTTAGTCCATATACTCTAAGACTTAAAAACTCGTAATAAGATGACGATACTTTATAACGTTACATAACGTTATACAAAACACTTTAGCTAATAACAGCCCTTTCATGTTAAAATGTTGTAACTCTAATAAATTTTAATTGCATATCACACCGATAAAATAATAATTGAAACGCGCTAAAAGAAGAGATTTGTAGTTGAGCTTTGTTTATGGGAGCCAGAATGTAATTTACAGCGGTGAGACCACAACCGTGCAATATTTTACCGTAAAACTTGACATCAACCACTGGTACACAATTGGATTATATCGCCAATTTATCTTCTAACGCACATTCAAATGTCAGGAGATTTTGAAGTCTGTAATGTCTATATCTTTTAAATGGCGCTCCATAACCTTCCATAGCTGTTCTATTTGATTTATATTAAATCTATGAACGTCCTAAGGCATATTCTGTTGCGCTTCGTGTAATACCAGAGCTATAATATTTTCCCATATAATTCGATCAAAGCAGGCAATGCAACACAACCAAGAATGTTACAAAACTTTCATAGATAATAGTGGACCATTTTTAATCAGAACAGGTCCACATGATGTGAGAACCGCACATTTCTTCATCGTGAAACAGAACATTTTTATTCGAAACGTTCTACAAGTACAAATAATGCTCCTTATAGTTGTATACAAATCGATAACTTGTATTCACATGTATGAGTAGTTTATGGTCCATAAAATCCATTGATCTGTTTGGTTTGTTTTTGAATTTCGCGCAAAGCTGCAAAAGGACTATCTGCACTAGCTGTCCCTAATTTAGCAGTGTAAGACTAGAGGAAAAGCAGCTAGTCATCACTACCTACCGCCAACTCTTGGGCTACACTTTTATCAATGAATAGTGCGATTGACCATCACATTATAATGCCCCCACGGCTGAAATTGCAAACAAGTTTGGTTTGACAGGGATCCATATGAATTTTGAGTGACACACTATGGAGATTCAAACCTCGAAATTTAGCCATTAAGCTTCACCACTGAGCCATTCAGAAGTAAAATTCATGACAGAATGTTTTTATTACCAATACAACTTCATTATAACCAAAATACCAGATTTTCATATCCTAGCGTTTTATACTATTGTCGAATTATGAAGCACAAGGTGAAGGAAATATAAGAAGGAAAAACAAATTTCCGGTTCAGAATTGTTTCCGTTCGAGAATGTTTCAGTTCAGAGCATCAACTAACGGCATGTGCTACACACACACACACGCACACCGTGTTATCCATCAACACGTTACATGTTTTCTAGTTCCCTTTGCATTGCATCACAGTTGGAAAACTGCGCGATTCATTTAACACTTCTCGGCATGTGGTTCACAGAATTACTAGAAAATTGAACACAGAAAACACTTATGTTTTGGAAATCCCTTAATTATTTTGTGTTTATTATTGAAATATTGTTTTATTGCAACTGGTTTCTAGAACGGGTTATAATTTAAAAAATGTTAAAATTTATCCATTTTAATTTAAAGAACCAAACGAAAGGTCGTTGCCATCTGTCTTTCGAAATCACGTGTGCTGTCTACAGTAAAATTAATACAATAAGAATACTGACTGTTTAGAAGGATTACAGTTGACTAAATATTTTTGAGTTTCAGTAACTGAAATGTTACCATATAACTTCAAGTTATTTTATCTAGAACATCGTTTTCTTTTATTTCTCGAAAAGTCCAGTTTTTCCTTGTCCTATTACAATTTCCTTTTTGACGATCAACACTTTATTCTTAGATAACTATGTATTTCTCCACGTGATCTTCCTTCTTTTCCAATTTACTATTATGTGTTGAGTGACTGCTTCCTTTCTTAGATCTCTTACGTATTACTCCAATTCTTTACCAGTTATGCTATGTCACCTTTCATTCCAAGCCCGTATTTTTTCTCTAATCAAATTTGTTTCTTTATTTTTATCTCAAAGCTCGATTGAATTTCCATGTTCATCTCTTTATTTTAACTCTCAATAACTGAAGGTATCAACTGATCCACATAAATATATTTGTAAAATACAACGGTAAATGAGGGTTCTTAGACGTATTGGGCATTATTCAGACATATTTAAAATGCAGAACATTATTGTTCATAGGGAGGGTTCAACCCTTTTCTTGTGCAAAATTATTAACAAAAAACGCATCTAGCTATTGGAATTATGTTCAAACAATATATTTCATATGGAAGTCATTTATATGATAATTTTAGAAACTGGTAAAATGTTACTACAGCTAATTATTAAGCTCTAACAAAGTGGTCTAAACATCATGTAAAAATATGCATAAATAATGTTTATTTTAATGTGAAACGTTTAATTCCATTTGTATTTGTATTTATGATCTACGAAACACATTTAAAATATAAATAACTTATTTTATGTTTGAACTTGACTTTCAATGTGGAATATTCAAGTGAAATAGAAGAGATCTAAAACGAAACTTTCAAAGAATATTCGTGATTACTTCATCTTGTTCAGCCTTTAAAAGAAAATAAGTAAACAAAAATTTATCGTTGACTAGCTAGAGTTATGTAAATTCATGTGTAATGAAAAGTTATCTTATGATATGAAAAGCTAATTCCCTTATATATAATTGTTAGAACATAAAACGTTCGTAAAACCCACAAAACACAAAATATGAAACCGCAAGGTTGCTTCTATCTCCACAAGCAAATTTGATGAAAATCCATCAAAAAGGAGTGAAATGGTGGTAAACACATTAAAAATGCCCATACAATTAAAAAATGCAAAACTGAAAACGCTTATGTGTCTCATGAGTTCAATGAACCTCCAAACCAAATTTCCTGACGGTCCATCAAAAGTCACGAAGTAGTTGCGTGGATAAAAGACAGACAGTACTATTCTATTTATTGTATAGATATGCTAAACCAGTACTGTATCTTGCATTAAAACAATTCGTGAAATTGTTAGGGCTTGACATACAACGATATGGATTGACATAAGAAAAGATGATTTTCACGATAAGGCAATTTAAAAGTGAACATTAATAATATTAAGTGCAGTTGATAAGAAGTGCATCAATGTGAACGTGCAAAATGTTTTTTATTTAGCACGCACTACATGTTTTTACACCTGGTGGTAGGATTAAACAAACAAACATCGTTCTACTTATTTCAAGTAAATATAAAATAATACATTTTAATTACTTAATTTTTAAATATTTTTAACCTCAAAGAGTTTAAATCAGTCTAACATACCACTAGTTTAGCTCACGAGTAAAAGCGTATATTGTATAGGATAACTCTACTGAGACGGAGACTGTTTGAAAGTTCCTAAGCCTAAATGACATGAGATTAATTTAAAACGACGGATTTATTGAGAGAAATGTTATCACACGAAACGTGTATTCTTTTCACAATTATTTATGTCTTTTTTTAATACGAAACAGTATTGAAAACAATGAGATTGTCTGTGTTATCGTGAAATCAATATCCTATGTCATTTATTCCACTGAAGCTCAACAGACCAACAATGTTTATCAGTTTCAGCTGTATCCAGTCGCTGTTTATCAGAGTGTTCGTTTGTGGTGGGAATATTTTTAGATATATACAGTACAGACAAAAACTTGCAAATAAAGTTTAAGAATAATTTCAGAACTTTCAATTAATGAACACTGTTACGTATTATAATTTATCTGGGATGAGTATTCGATTTATTATATTAAGTATGTTACGTATTACGATTTCAAATGACAGGATGTTTTCATTTTTATTCACATTTCGATATGTATCAAATTTATGATATTTGTCAACAAGATTAATACACACAATTTTCTTTCTTACACAAATATATTTCAATATAAAAACAATAATCCAATTGAAAATAATGGTTATTACAAATATTGGTTTATATACAATAGGTTTACAAAGGTAAAGACAATACTGAGTCCAATATCCAGACTAAAAGTGAATATTTTATCCATGATCCATGTCCACGACAAGCAATTTAATTCTGAATTGATGTTGTTACACCTCGATTAAGCTAGCGAGTTTCGTTGGCCTCACACTTCTTATAAGTTGAATTTTTACCAGCAAAAATGTTTAACGTCCGAAGTTAATTCAACGAAGTTGAACGGTTTATTATGTTAGAAGTTTATAAACATTCCTGGTTAAATTATATAGTTTCCGATTAATTAGTGCTAATCACAGCTGTAGTTTCTGAAACTTATAGTATATTGATTTTAACAATCAACAATAATAACCGTCTCTTGGTGCGTTGGTTTGTGTAGTTTAACATGAAATTCTCGAACGTTCAACAATGTTCGAAGACACGTAAATCACACATTGTTTATTTTATATTTCGAGAAACTTCCATAAATTTAAATAATAGGTGGGACTTACGCAATACACATCCAACAATATACATCACATGCATAAAAATATACTGAAAAATGTAGGTATTAAAATAAACGGATAACGATTTATTTATGTTACTCTATGAGAATTTTCATTTAACGCCACCTAGACTGGCAACGGTTACAGTGCTAAAGGTGAAAGTTTTGGTTGAAATTAATGTCGAAATGAAGTGAAAAATATCTGTTGTTATTGGAGGTTTTAATATTGTTCAAACAGTTTAAAAATATGCAAAATGTTTTCCATACTGTCGGAGGAGGAGGTCATTACCTAGTTCAATTTAACTTCATACAAACAAAAAGTTTTGTTGTAAATTAAAACTAATATTGTATTATTTTATAATTTCAAAACAACATAAATTATGTTCCCCAAACACAGACTTCGGCGAGCTATAACACGATTGTTGTAACGATATAAACACAAAAGTGTGCTTTCTATTAACACAAAAGATGTGCATTTTTTACAGAAATTTGCGTTTATTTAAATACATTGCTGTTTTGTAAAGCCGAATTTTCTACACCTGCATGTAATTCATATACAAATCAACAAAAACTTTTGTGCATCAGTCAACACCTTCACGTTCTGTTTTTAGCCGACAAAGATTGTGCTGTCTTAACTTAAATATATGTTGTGGTCTTGCGCACATCAGACTTGTATTTCACAGAGCATTGTGCTGTTTGTAATATTGTTGTTGTTTTGAATTAAGCACAAAGCTACACAATGGGCTATCTGTGCTCTGCCCACCACGGGTATCGAAACCCGGATTTTAGCGTGTAAGTCCGCAGACATACCGCTGAACCACTGGGGGGCTTGTTTGTAATAAGTTTTTTTTTTCAAAGTTTATAAGTCCTAGTAAAACTTAGCTCTATAATACATCAGAGAAAAGTAATATGAACTCGAAAACCATGATACGATCCAGCCATATGATATTTGGAGCTAACGTAGCTCTAGGGCTAAGAAATAAAAGCTTTACAAAATATTACAGCTTAACATTATATATTTCCACGAAAGTAAAAGCTCATAACATCGATGGCAACGTTTATAAACAAATTCGATTTAAAGTATTTTTTAAGTAGAATGCTGAAAACTTTGAACCTTCGCCTGTGTGATTTAAAAGCAAATAGAATTTTTGAAGGAAACGTTCTTAATTGTCTCAAATTGTTATTTGTTTGTCATTAAGCACAAAAGGTATCTAAACCAGGTTTCTAGTGATATAAGTCCATAGACATGTTGCTGTGCCATTGGGGGGCTTTAATTGTATCAAATCGAGTCATTATAATGTTAAAACAACAATGCTTCAATAATTAAGTTTTTTGTTAAAAATAAATTGCAACTTTTTAAGTTTTTTTCGTCAAGTTACGGAAGAAGGGTGTTATGTGGTGTTCCCTGTCTTCTTTCTTGTATTTAATCTGTTTAATTTATTTCTTTGTTTTAGTTATGCACAAAAATTCACAATGAGAAATTTATAGTGTTCCAACCACAGGGATAGAACATGTTATTTTTACCGTTAAAATTCTTCAAACCACGAAAGGACACTCAAGCTATTTCGTTTGTTTTTTGAATTTCGCACAAAGCTATTCGAGGGCTATCTGTGCTAGCCGTCCCTAGTTTAGCAGTGTAAGACTAGAGGGAAAGCAACTAGTCATCACCACCACCGCCAACTCTTGGGCTACTCTTTTACCAACGAATAGTGGGATTGACCGTCACATTATAACGCTCCCACGGCTGAAAGGGCGAGCATGTTTGGCGCCACGGGGATGCGAACCCGCGAACCCTCGGATTACTAGTCGCACGCCTTAACGCGCTTGGCACATGCCGGGCCGCACTTAACTAATTATTTGTTTTCTGATTATGAATACAATTTTTCGAACAGACTTATTTTATTCACTATTTATTCATAGAGAGTTTCATTTTAGTTACAAATTGATGTCTATAAGTAAAGGAAGTGTTCTGTATATAAGGTTACAAAAAACCAAACATTAGAAGGAATTAGCGTGCTGAAATTAAAATAATTACTTTTTCTGAAATTATTTTGTAAATATTTTCTAACTTATGAAATACTTTTGCAAAGTTTTGCATTAATATTCGTAAAAAGTATATGTTAAAATGTAATTGCCTGAATAGTTAATCAGTAACCCCCTCCCTCACTCTTAATGCACTGTTAGTTACATTTACATATTTCAGACTTAAACATGCTGTAAGAACGTGTGTGAGGAGGTGAAATTTCCCGTAAAAACATTTACATTGGATCTTTTTCTTATCATGTAAGTCGTAATTAATGAGCATTGATGAGCTGTTTTTATCTTATCTTTTATGTTATGAAATATAACAGCTTATACACTATTTTTACCTTCCCTCTCTTAATATTTTATGACAATCAATATTTAAACAAACAAAAAAACACTTTTTATTACTTCGTTTTTCTTTTAGTGTGTACAGTTTCCTTTGCGATCTTCTTCCGTTGGCTTACCATAATTATATTACGTTCATATCTATTTAATGAGTCAACATAGTTAACACGTGCAATCATTAGTTTAAAAATTAGCCATTCCTCACGAGGAGCTTCATTAGATGGATACTATACTAACAACGATTGCATCTTTATTGTCACAATCTCAGGAAGACGTGCATTTACACACGATAGGAATGCCGGCCCGGCGTGCGACTCGTAATCTGAAGGTCGCGGGTTCGCATCCCCATCGGGCCAAACATTATCGCTCTTTCAGCCGTGGGGGCGTTATAATGTGACGGTCAATCCCACTATTCGTTGGTAAAAGAGTAGTCCAAGAGTTGGCGGTGGGTGGTGATGATTAGCTGCCTTCCCTCTAGTCTTACACTGCTAAATTAGGGACGGTTAGCGCAGATACTCCTCGAATAGCTTTGTGAGAAATTCGAAACAAACTCTATATGAATATCAGAAAACAGTTTTTATAGAATGAGAAACTTAAATCTAGAAACCTCAGTTCTGAAAATTTTTATTTCAAAATCTTATAGTTATGATATTGTCATTAGAAGGAATTAATCTGGTTTCTCACTTCGAATCTAATACAAAGAAAAAAAAAGCAAATACAAGAACGAAACGGGGAAAATTAGAATTATTTACAAAATACATTCATATAATTGTAATCGTACCATAACTGATCTGAACTTAAAAGATACATCCATACATATAATAAACATTACTGATGTGACATTACCAATATAAATGTAATCAGGTGAGA
>VWRL01001979.1:0-11104 GCA_011833715.1 Carcinoscorpius rotundicauda | reverse complement strand
AGAGGGACATCGAAAAGGCTGTGTCAATAGGTCTTGTGTATGTCCCTGGAATCTTCAATAGTGTCAGTGCACTTTATAAGTATTAATGCTCACACTTAAATTCACAAAGAAATATGATAATTGTGTCGTACCTCTTGAGTTTATTTCTCTGAAAAGAATTACATCTGGAAAAAACTTTCACTGTGAATGTAACATTTTCGAGTAACAAAAAACTAACAATGCTGAAAAGGCAGAAATATATTAAATCTATCGTTTTGGAAGAGTGTGTGGACATCTGTGAACATCGATCAAGCTCCTTTCAGCTTTGACCTATCCAGCAATGTCTACAAAGAAAACATTGCATTTCCGATACCTAATTGCACAGTTACGTGCCCCAAGTCAAAATTACAGTCTGCCTCGAGGGCATTTCAGGGTGTAAGTTTGGCCTTTCTACTTGATATAGGTTAGCTAAAATTGGGAAGAAGACCTTCTCGTGGTTTATGACGCTTCCATACATCGTACTGCACAAAGCAGTTTTCCCTTGTTCATAAAATTAAAAAATCATGTTTTATTTTCTCAATCATTAAATAACTTTTCGTGATTACTTCCTTATTCATTTAATTCAGTCACTAAGTATTAAAAGAAGGTTCATAAAGGATTCACGTGGAACTACTTGCCATGAGGACATCGAGAAGTCTGTACCTATAAATCTTGTGAATGTCTCCGGCATCTTGAATACTCTCAGTGTACGTTACAAGTATCAGTGCCCACAGTTAAATTCAACAGAGAGATGATCATTGTGTAGTACCTGTTGTCTTCATTTCTGTGATAAAAACTTGATTCTGCAAAGAAATTTTCACTTTGCATGTAAGACTCTTGAGTTACAAAAGAAATTAAAAATGATGAAAAAAGAGAAATATATTTAATCTGTAGTTATGGAAGCGAGTGTCTTGGACACCTGTGAACATCGATCAAGCTCCTTTCAGGTTTGACCTATCCAGCATTGTCTACAAAGAAAACATTACATTTCCGATACCTAATTGCACAGTTACGTGCCCTAAGTCAAAATCACAATCTGCCTCCAATGCATTTCAGGGTGTAAGTTTCGCCTTTCTATTTGATATAGGTTAGCTAAAATTGGGAAGAAGACCTTCTCGTGGTTTATGACGCTTCCATACATCGTACTGCACAAAGCAGTTTTCCCTTCTTCATAAAATTAAAAAATCATGTTTTATTTTCTCAATCATTAAATAACTTTTCGTGACAACATCCTTATTTCTTTAATCGAGTCTCTAGGTATTAAAAGAAGGTTCATGAGAAATTGACGTTTAAACGACTTACCATGAGGACATCGAAAAGGCTGTATCGATAGGTCTTGTGTATGTCCCTGGAATCTTCAATACTCTCAGTGCACGTTGTAAGTATTAATGCTCACACTCAAATTCACAAAGAAATATTATAATTGTGTCGCACTTGTTGAGTTTATTTCTCTGAAAAAAATTACATCTGGAAAAAACTCACTATGAATGTAACATTTTCGAGTAACAAAAAACTAACAATGATGAAAAGACAGAAATATATTAAATCTATCGTTTTGGAAGAGTGTGTGTACATCTGTTAACATCGTTTAAGCCTCTTTTAGCTTTGACCAGTTTCAGCTTTGTCTAGAAAGCAGAAACAATAAATTGTCGATACCTAATTGCACAGTTACGTGCCCCAAGTCAAAATTACAGTCTGCCTCGAGGGCATTTCAGGGTGTAAGTTTGGCCTTTCTACTTGATATAGGTTAGCTAAAATTGGGAAGAAGACCTTCTCGTGGTTTATGACGCTTCCATACATCGTACTGCACAAAGCAGTTTTCCCTTGTTCATAAAATTAAAAAATCATGTTTTATTTTCTCAATCATTAAATAACTTTTCGTGATTACTTCCTTATTCATTTAATTCAGTCACTAAGTATTAAAAGAAGGTTCATAAAGGATTCACGTGGAACTACTTGCCATGAGGACATCGAGAAGTCTGTACCTATAAATTTTGTGAATGTCTCCGGCATCTTGAATACTCTCAGTGTACGTTACAAGTGTCAGTGCCCACAGTTAAATTCAACAGAGAGATGATCATTGTGTAGTTCCTGTTGTCTTCATTTCTGTGATAAAAACTTGTATCTGCAAAGAAACTTTCACTTTGCATGTAAGACTCTTGAGTTACAAAAGAAATTAAAAATGATGAAAAAAGAGAAATATATTTAATCTGTAGTTATGGAAGCGAGTGTCTAGAACACCTGTGAACATCGATCAAGCTCCTTTCAGCTTTGACCTATGCAGCATTGTCTACAAAGAAAACATTGCATTTCCGATACCTAATTGCAAGTTACGTGCCCCAAGTCAAAATTACAGTCTGCCTCGAGGGCATTTCAGGGTGTAAGTTTGGCCTTTCTATTTGATATAGGTTAGCTGAAATTGGGAAGAAGACCTTCTCGTGGTTTATGACGCTTCCATACATCGTACTGCACAAAGCAGTTTTCCCTTCTTCATAGAATTAAAAAGTCATCTTTTATTTTCTCAATCATAAAATAACTTTTCGTGACTACATCGTTATTTCTTTAATAGAGTCTCTAGGTATCAAAAGAAGATTCATGAGAAATTGACGTTTAAATGACTTACCATGAGGACATTGAAAAGACTGTGTCAATAAATCTTGTTTATGTCCCTGGAATCTTCAATACTTTCAGTGCACTTTATAAATATTAATGCTCACACTCAAATTCACACAGAAATATGATAATTGTGTGGTACCTATTGAGTTTATTTCTTTGAAAAAAATTACATCTGGAGAAAACTTTCACTATGAATTTAACATTTTCGAGTAACAAAAGAAATTAACAATGATGAAAAGGCAGAAATATATTAAATCTATCGTTTTGGAAGAGTGTGTGGACATCTGTGAACATCGATCAAGCCCCTTTCAGCTTTGACCTGTTTCAGCTTTGTCTAGAAAGCAGAAACAATAAATTGTCGATACCTAATTGTACAGTTAAATGCCCCAAGTCAAAATTACAGTCTGCCTCGAAGGCTGTGCAAGCTGTATGCTCGGCCTTTCTATTTTATATAGGTTAGCTAAAATAGGGAAGAAGACCTTCTAGTGGTTTAAGACGCTTCCATGCATCGTATAGCATAAAGCAGTTTTTCATTGTTGATAGAATTAAAAGTCATGTTTTATTTTCTCAATCATTAAATAACTTTTCGTGATTACTTCCTTATTCATTTAATTCAGTCACTAAGTATTAAAAGAAGATTTATGAATGATTCACGTAGAACTACTTACCATGAGGACATCGAGAAGTCTGTACCTATAAATCTTGTGAATGTCTCCGGCATCTTGAATACTCTCAGTGTACGTTAGAAGTATCAGTGCTCACATTTAAATGCAACAAAGAGAGATGATCATTGTGTCGTTCCTGTTGTCTTCATTTCTGTGATAAAAACTTGTTAAAAATAGAGTTTCTAGGTATTAAAAGAAGGTTCATGAGAAATTGACGTTTAAACGACTTACCATGAGTTTATTTCTATGATAAAAAATTACACCTGGAAAAAACTTTTACTTTGCACGTTACATTTTCGAGTAACAAAAGAAACTAACAATGATGAAAAGGCAGAAACATATTAAATCTGTCGTTTGGAAGAGTGTGTGGACAATTGTGAACATCGATCAAGTCCCTTTCATCTAAGATTAGTTCCAGCTTTGTCTAGAAAGCAGAAACAATAAATTGTCGGTACCTAATTGTGCAGTTAAGAGCCCCAAGTCAAAATTACAGTCTGCCTCGAGAGCTGTTCAGGGTATAAGTTTGGCCTTTCTATTTGATATAGGTTAGCTAAAATAGGTAAGTAGACCTTCCCCTGGTATATGACGCTTCCATACATCGTACTGCACAAAGCAGTTTTCCTTTGTTCATAGAGTTAAACAGTCATGTTTTATTTTTTCAATCATTAAATAACTTTTCCTGATTACTTCCTTATTCATTTAATTCAGTCACTAAGTATTAAAAGAAGATTTATGAATGATTCACGTAGAACTACTTACCATGAGGACATCGAAAAGTCTGTACCTATAAATTTTGTGAATGTCTCCGGCATCTTGAATACTCTCAGTGTACGTTAGAAGTATCAGTGCTCACATTTAAATGCAACAAAGAAAGATGATCATTGTGTCGTACTTGTTGTCTTTATTTCTATGATAAAAACTTATATCTGCAAAGCAACTTTTACTTTGCATTTAACAATCTTTAGTAACAAAAGAAACTAACATTGATGAAGAAGCACAAATATATTAAAGTTATAATTATGAAATGGTGTTTTTTAGGACACCTGTGAAGATCGTTTAATCTCTTTTCATCAATGACCAGTCCATCTTTGTGTTGAAGGCAGAAACAATGAATTCCAGAAAACCCAGTTGATAAATACATAGCATAGGCATTTTAATTCCTTTTAATTCCAAGTCTAATCTAAATCAACTTAATCATAACGCCTTAATGTCCAGTTTCGATGTTATATCCCTATTTACAGAAGTTCCAACCACTGAAGCCTGCAAGATAGTTTTAGAACTCGATATTCGAGACGCTAATTCAACTGTAGGCATTCCCTGGAAACAATTAGCAACCCTCCTATAATTCAGCACGAAAACGACAAAATTCATGTTCAACAACCAGAGCTATATACAAACAAATGGGCAACCTAGTATCATGTGTTCTAGCCAATATTTTTATGACGCAAATTGAAACATAAGCAATTAATACAGCATTTCATCCACCACTATACTGGTACAGATATGTAGATGACACGGTTGCGGTATTCAAGTCTACAGAACAAATACTTAATTTTTTCAATCACATAAACTCTATACATCCCAACATTAACTTCACATGTGAACAGGAAGAAAGCAATCAAATATTATTTCCTAACCTTAAAATTAAAAAAACTGATACACAATTCAAAACAGAAATCCACCGAAAAATCACCCATACTGGACTATACATTCCTTGGGACTCAACACATGGAACTAAACAAAAACTCAACACACTAAGAAACCAAATAAATACAGCCATAAAACTATGCTCACTGGACAAAATTATCGTTGAATTAGACAAAATAAAACAATACTTCATCAACGTCAATAAGTTTCCTCCACAAACCGAAGAAAACATTATACGCACACACCTAACAGAAAGCAAAATCAACCAACAAGAGTAGATAAATCTTAGGATACAAAAAATCACGAAACCATATATTCCCGATACCAGCAGACAAATAACCAACATTTTATAAAACTAGTAACAAAATGTGACATTCCAGTTAATACCATTTTTTTTTTCAAAAACCAGTCACAAAACTGAAGTCCATACCATGTAAAAACTACACTGACAAACACCACACCAACAATTTTTATAAAATGCAATGTGATAACTGCCACGACTTCTATATTGGAGAAATAAGTAGAAAAATGGAAACCAGATTCAAAGAACATAAAAGTCACCTTCACACGTTTTTGAGCACTGCGAGTCAAATAAACACAACATAACCATAGAAAACACTCAAATACTAAACAAAGAAACAAACATAAACAAACGCAAAATTAAAGAAGCCTTACTTATACAACTTAAACCCAAAATAAACCAATATAAGGGAACGCCTTTATACCGACATTAATATAATAAAATAAATAAAATTACATGTTCAAACACCTAACATCGCCCCCTACATTCCCACACTCGGTTACACAACCCCTTCCAAACATGTGGTCAGCTTCCGGTCAGTTACCGGAAGTTACTCTTTCTTTGTAAACCTGACGATGACCGAAGAAGGTCGAAACGTTGTTCGCTCTTCTATGTAAAATATTTTCTCAACTCAAACCAGCCGTTTTTGCATATATAATGATTCCAAATTCCTAATCGCACAGTCACGTGCCACAAGTGAAAATTACAGTCTGCCTAAAGGGTATTCCACGGTATAAATTCGGCCTTTCTATTTGGTATGGGTTAGCTAAAATGACCTTCTCGTGGTTTAAGACGCTTCCGTACATGGCACTGCAGATAGCAGTTTTCCATTGTTTATAGAGTTAAATGGGCTTGTTTTAATCACTGAAATAGCTATTGGTGACAACTTCTGTATTTAATTAATTCAACCACTGGGTATTAAAAGCAAATGTTTGAAGGTATTTGTAATGACGACCAGGCAACTCACTGGTGTTACCTCTTGTTAGTCATTTCCTACCCTGTTTAGGACTTCTTTTTGGTATGGTCTTAAACTTTTGACCAGCCAGTATTTAGGCTAATTTCATAGTGTTCACATTTTCTCTATTAAATGCTGAAAAAGTTTTTTGAATTTTATTTTCCCTTTTCTTATTTACATGTTTCGAAGCTCTACTCAAATAAGTGGTTGAGTCTTACGACATAAAATGAATATTTTGTTTTTATATTCATTGGCCTTAAGATTTTGGCCAGCAGTGTAATGTTGAAGATATATATATTTAGTAAATCCAGTATCAAGAATTAATTTGGTGATATTTTCTGATATTACTGTTATTTTAAGGACATGGAATGCACATTTGTATCTGTGTGTCTGAAATAATAAATACATTGTGTCACTTCCTATTTTTCGGGCCTGGCATGGCCTGGCGCGTTAAGACGTGCGCTTCGTAATCTGAGGGTCGCGGGTTCGCGCCAAACATGCTCGCCCTCCGAGCCGTGGGTGCGTTATAATGTGACGGTCAATCCCACTATTCGTTGGTAAAAGAGTAGCCCAAGAGTTGGCGGCGGGTGGTGATGACCAGCTGCCTTCTCTCTAGTCTTACACTGCTAAATCAGGGACGGCTAACACAGATAGCCCTCGAGTAGCTTTGTGCGAAATTCCAAAACAAAACCTATTTATTGGCACCATAAACAATAATCTATAAAAAATCCCACTTTGGTACTCTAAATTCAGATAATTATAAAAAATAACTACAATACGTACGACAAACATTTGATTATTAAAGAACAGAATTTTAAAGTACTGTTCTTGTATCAAGAACTTGACTTTCACTGGAACTAAATCTGAAGGTTTTATTATATCTTTATTGATGTAATTTATAAATAAGCTTTTTATGAATGTAGTTAAAAAATCTACTGATTTTTAAATAAACGGTACCACACTTAATATATCAAAAATAGTATTCATGTTATCACAATCAGAACAGTTTTCCTCTCCATTAATTGCCGTAAAAAAGAATATTTTTCTCTTAGAAAATAGTTCCTTTTTTAGTGCGACGCTTCTTAACACAGTACAGTGTTAGCTATCAGTACCTGACGAGACTCTCACAGGTTGCAGAGTGAAGTAAATATTTCTTACTAGTTGTCTGACTTTTGTTTCTCATTTCAAGAACTTAATTCATTTTCACAAAATGACCTTATTTGAATATATACAATTAAAATATGTATTCAAAACTTTATATCTACAAATTGTACTCGTTGAAATACGCGTGAAATGCAAGGTGAGTAATTTTCTGCTGTGGCATTTTGTTCTTTCTTCTCAAAGTTCGGCCGCTTTATTTAATGTCTCGTCTCTATAGTTACTATGTACAAATATTCAGCAATATTGTGGTTCCATTTTATTGTTGTCTTTCTTCACATTGGTTGGAAATGCAACAATACTCTAGACTAAATTGTTGTAATGAAATGACGTAAGCAAACGGAAAGTAAAATAACAGAAAAATAAAACTGATAAGTGAGGGAAAACAGCGGGAAAAATCAGAAGATATTCTTAGTTGAGTAATGAAAACGAAAATTTATCCTTTAAATATAGTTAACAAGTTGTATATAGAATATAAATAAAAGTTTGTTTCTCGTGATCACAGCAATGATGATTTCTTGGTGTAGATCTCACAGCAACAAGTTTTTTTGATGGGACAACGTTTATTTGTCGTCTGTAGATTTGTTCTATACCAGGGGTTCCCAACCGGTGGGTGTATTATGTGTCCATAAAACAAGTTTAGAATTAACGAACTTTCTTCTACAAGTACTAAATAAACTTTTATTTTACAATTAAATAAACATTTTTGGAAAAGTACAAGACCTTTAGCAATAGAAAAGTTAGATTGGCCCTAAAACAACGAATTAAATTCCTACTCATAAATTTTATTTTAAAATGAAGTCCATGTTTAAGAGAGTTGTCGTTATTTTAAACTATTAAACCTTATTTTTACAATTTTGCGAAATGTAAAACTGATTAATATATTTTAATTTCAAATGTTATGTGCAAATAAATCCCTTTTGCGAAACCATAAAAAGCCATTTGTTTTGCTCATATAACATTCAAATTCAATGAATAACAAATAAATTATTTTAACTAAACCTCTGTCCTCACCTTTAAATGAAATATTGTAAAATAAAACATCCCTTCCTGTTTCCTCCACAAATCCTTGTGACATTTTTCAGGAAGTTTCTTTGTCCTCTGTGACATATAATTAGGTTTTACATAATATTTGTTAGATGGTTTGATAGAAATGTTTCGTATACAATTTGAAAGAATGCTAAATATGTTTTGTTAAGATATTAAAATACTGTCAACGTTAACCAATTTTAATTTGGTTCTAAACAACCATAAACTGGAATGTCGTCTATAAAAGAAGAATGTTTTAGTTGTAACAACACTTCTACATGAATGATACCAAGTTCCTAACAAAACACGATTCAGTTTTCACTACGCTTTACTTAACCAAACATAACATTTTACTTTGAAACCACAATAAATTAGAATATGTCGCTCAGTGTTTTACATGTGTTTCTATAACTCAAGTCTATATAAACCAATAATCTACAATAATATTGTACATTGAAATTATGTAAATTTCCCTCATGCAATCAGGGGCTCGATTCCTCTCGGTGGGCTCAGCAGATAGCCCGATGTGGCTTTGCTATAAGAAAACACGTACATACGCTCTCGTGCAAAGAGCCTGAAGTTTTTCTATAGTTCCCAGTAATGTGTGAAGCCAGTAATGGAAAGTGAAATAAAATAATTCATTAAACAAAAATTATGTCAATTAATTGTTGTTTTCATTTTAAGCGTTAAATGTTAAAACATTACTGAAGTTGTTCTCTCGTTTCTTCATATCTGAATACGGAAAAATACAGTTGCAGGCACAGTGCGTGTTAATGTTAAATTGACGTGATTTGGTTTGTTTTGAATTTCGCACAAAGCTACTCGATGGATATCTACACTAGCTGTCCCTAATTTAGCAGTGTAAAACTAGAAGGAAGGCAGCTAGTCATCACCACCCACCGCGCCAACTATTGGGCTACTCTTTTACCAATAAATAGTGGGATTGACCATCACTTTATAACGCTCTCACGGCTGAAAGGACAACCATATTTGGTTCGACGGAGACTCGAACCCGCAACCCCCCACTATTACGAGTCGACCGCGTTTGCCATCTGGCCATGTTGGGCATATTCACGTTTGAAAAGAACATTCTTGCAGGGCATTTCTCTGATTTCTTGACTTCTTCCCATGGAGTGAACTGCATTTCTGTTGGGTTTTTTTCATGACTTTGTGATAGGATAAATGTCTGACAGTTGTTCACTTTCTAATGTCAGTCAAATAACTTCCTCTACTATACCAGTCACTAGGTCAATATTCAAAATTTTTAATAGCGATTAACTTGAGTCAGTCTAGAAAACAACCTCTTCGTTTTTTCTGTCTTCCTCAAGTACTTACAATGGTTATTTCCTCACTCAGAGTTGCTGGTTTTCTTTATAATTCACTTTGTCCATCTCATCCTTGATTTGTATCCATTACGTCAACATTATTATTGGTATTTAATATAATTAATTCTGACTGAAATGAACAAGAACGATCTAGTTCAGGTTTCCTTGGTTACATTTACAAAAACGTGTGTATATACATATGTTTATCTTTAAAATAAATATCTATCTGACAAAAGCTACTTCTTAAATAGTTTAATTTATATTTATTTGGTGCTTTGCACAAGTCCCTTGTTGTCCCTAAGCATTATATTATGACTTTTTATCTTTATATTCCATGGTAAAGAGTAGTCCAAGAGTTCATGAAGGATGATGTTAACAAGCTGCCTCATTTGTTGTGTATTAACTTCAAAATTAGGAACGGCTGAACATCCACAAATAAATAAACATATTGGTAGTGATAGTCACTCTGGACAAGTTTTACATTATCAAGGTGACTGAACAACGTGATATTTAATGTCTGGAACACAATAGTAACAAACTGAGTCTGAAGAGTATCTCAATATAGCCAATCTTACTGGTGATCTTGAATATAGTGAACATTAATAGCTGCCGTGTAACGACATTATGTGTGTATAGTAAAGTAAAACTATATACAAGACACGACCTCCACTACGTGAGTATAACATTTTACAAGTACAAGTGCAGTCTTTCAAATAAAACGTGTAAGACTAAAATGTCACTATAAATATTTCTTCGTGTATTTTAAAGTAATTATTCTACGATGTGTTTTGATTTATTTACTACTTCTCTTCATATATAATATAGGTGATGGCGACTTGAAAACACCAACTGTTTGTTTGGAATTAAACACAAAATTACATGGGAACCACGGGTATCGAAACTCGGTTTCTAGCGTTATAAATTCGTAGATGTACCGCTAGAGGTGACCGAGTGTATAATTTAGAAAGCAGTTAGTATCTACATGTTATATATAATTATATTTATCTGTTATGGGCTGATAATTCTTCTTTCACCTTATATTTAACATTTTTAAATGAGTCGTTTTGTACTGCTTTTATTTTTACATATTTTTATAAATGTATACTCTTAGTAATAAACAACAAAGGGTTTAAAGTGTTCTAACTGAACTGAATATTTACTATTTAAGTTGTTTTTCGTCGTCACATTCCATACGGTTTTGTTGTGATTCATTTTATGAAACACAACTGTGGTTCGTGATAAAATTTGTTTATTATGATTTTACTGGCTCTCTTTATTTATAGCGGTTTCTATTTCTCTATTAGTCAAATAGTATAAATTAAAAAATTTTCATTATTCACCATATCTTCATTTTCACTCAAATCAGAAATCAGTACAATATAAAAATACA
>VWRL01001978.1:0-11217 GCA_011833715.1 Carcinoscorpius rotundicauda | reverse complement strand
GTCCCTGACACTTTCAAAATTAGCTACCTGAAAGCAGGGCTGACGATAAGGGGGACAAGGGCAGTGGGATATTACAAAGATTACTAGAAATGCACACTACCTAATGAGCTAAAACGGCTACTGCCTTTTTTAAAGGATTCTTGAAGAAATTTGTCACCGAAATTTATTTTATGAAAAATCACCGAAAGTTAAAAAACATAATAAAAGAGGGAACCCGAAGAAATTACTGACCCCGGGGCTGGGTTGACTCTAAAAACACCTGCCTGAAAGACACATTATCAGCTGTTTGAGAATTCCCCATCAGAAAAATCAAAAATGAAATGAAACTTACACGAATGAGTGCGTTTCACGCTGGAAATCTATTAAATTTGGAAGTTTTAAATTATGCTTAGTAGGTTGGTAATAATAGACACGCTATATAATGAAATGTTACAGTTTCTTTTAATTCATTACATTTATAAACAAAAGGTTTACGGGACACCCATACTTTCAAAATTAGAACAACTTGTAATTGGCTAGCTTACCTTATCCAGTATATATAACCTGTACATATGTATAATGTTAACGGTAAATATCTAGTTAAATTGAACCAGAAAATTAAAATATATAAAAATAAAAATAAAATTAGCTGGCAAGTCAGCCAACCTTTCTAGCAATTTATCATTAACAGCAAATCTCTAGAAATATATTTTCAGTCTTATCTGTATTATGTCTTAAATGGTAATTTATCATCATATATATTTGTATTATATCACAAATGATAAAATCTTGTGTGTGGGGGCTAAGTTCCTTCAAAATGACAAAAAATAGTATCTTTTTACAGTACTTTTCATGCAAAACTTGAATATTTATTTACATTTTTTATTCCCAACCACCTTAATTGAGTATTACTATCTTCCTGTATTACTACCGGTTCCGCTGGAACTTTTAACCGGTTTTACAAGAACAGGTGGATGAGCATCATGTTATGGTATTAACCTAACTTCCCGTTAGTTCGTTTCCGTATTGCAATACCCCCAAGGTGTAGTGGACATCTTATCAGTAGAAGTTTTTATTGCAAGGTTGGTGTGAGAAAACTGAAATCGAAGTAAGTAGTTTTAAGTACTACGTATTGCTGTAAAATAATAATAAAACAAACTATTAGTTATTGTAGAGCATAAAAACACAAACATAAACGTATTTACATTCTCACAGCTATAGCATCCGCACACTTTTACTTTGCTGTTTAAAAGGAAAACATTTATGACGTATATTGACTGAACGTTTTGTTAAGTATGCCAAACAAATGTTTAAAAATATTATCATTCATTTTTTTTTCTAATATTATTTCTGAATAAAACGATTAAACTAATAACATATTACAAACTGAAAAATACATATATAATTAAGACAGCCGGAAAATAATTTAAATGTTCAAATGCATCTGAAGCACGTGTTCCTGTCACTTAAAAAAATAATTTCCCTTCAATGAAAACCCACTAGTTTATTAAAGGGTAGAACAAAATGCAACATGGATAACAGGTAATAATGTTCATTCAGGTTGTCTGTATTGACTAGAAAGTGTACTTAGCACTTAGTTTTAGTGACACGTGTACGATATGCAGCTACAGTACCACGAATTCCTTAACACAGTTCGTTGACGTGCAGGAAAATTGTCGTTTGATATTCTTGCATCGAACATATTTCCATATCAAACGATAATGCAAAAAACGTTCAATACAAGTGGTAAATTAAATACTAAATAGTATTATCATTAAAATAGTTGTGTGAGATACTAATTACATTTTCAGATTTCTGTGTTGTCTTTATTTAAATACACCCAAGATAATAGGCTAGTTGGGCTTTTAAGGCATATTTGATTTAAACGCGCACAGGTAATTTGGTAAATGTACAAACTCTTTATTTTCTGTTGGGTTAAAAGCTTTAATGTTAAATTTGTAAATGTTGCATTGAAAAACAAAATGCGACAGAGAACCATTGAGACAATAAAATATCAACTATGACCTAAATATTCCAACATCATGTGACAACTGTCATTCGGCAATTACACCCCTTTTACGGATGTTGATTACTACAAAATTGGTCAGAACGTGTATATGACAAGAATAGTGTAAAGTTATCTTAGGTTACATGCAGTCATATTATACGGGTTCAAAGAAGCGAGAGTTGGTCCTACATGCCGGTGACAAGTTTTCTTTTCTTTCAAAGTATGGTCAATGGACTCTTATGTCTGGTTTTCCTTCTTTGATGTTAAGAAAAAAGAAAGTTCAGATGCAGGCTCTTAATATATATTTATGGTTCATTACTACCTATTGATGTTTATAACTTAAGTACATACAAGAAAGTAATGTCTTCAACCTGAAAAAGCGTATCGTGTGTTCTGCGCTTGTTTGTTTTGAATTTCGCGCAAAGCAACTCGAGGGCTATCTGAGCTAGCCGTCCCTAATTTAGCAGTGTAAGACTAGAGGCAAGGCAGCTAGTCATCACTATCTACCGCCAGCTCTTGGGCTACTATTTTACCAAAAAATAGTGGGATTCACCGTCACATTATAACGCCCCCCACGGCTGTAAGGGCGATCATGTTTGGTGCGCCGGGATTCGAACCCGCAACCCTCAGATTATGAGTCGAACGCCTTAACCCACAAGACCATCACAATGCAGGAAGATGAGAGTTTTAAAAAACTTTGGCATTTTGTTCCATTCTGTCTAATAGCAATTCAATAATACAGTGAAGGTAACTCCCACTCGTTGGTAAAAGAGTGGTCCAGGAGTTGACAGTCGGTGATGATGAGTCTGGCTGTCTTCTCTCTAGTCTTTCACTGCTGAATTAGAGATGGCTAGTGCAGATACTTTTAATGTAGCTTTAATAAAAATTCTAAACAAACCAAACCTCAAGAAAGACACAAAATTCTTTTTCTCGGTATGTTTCACGTACATAAATCAAAAGAAAGGTTCGAGAGGGAATTTTTATTATTGGTAGCTACTATGGTTTGATTCTGACTAAAGTACAACACTTAAGTAGAACCTGATAGTCTGAAGATAACCAGACGGCAATCATTTTATTATCTTCTCTGGTAGGGCATTCGAATTTCCACTTCTTGTAAGGATCGTTTGAGCCACCACATTCCTTTTCTGTCCTGTTAATAGTTAAACAGTTGACCACACAGCCACTGATGACAACAGAACTCTTAAACTTTAAACGGATTAAGCACTTTAATATTTTCAGAGATGGAGATTAAAATCCAAAAGAAATAAAACACGTTATGATATTATAAATACGTGTTTACTATAGTTATCTCTATCACTTGTGGCAATATTATAATATTCGTTATATATTAGGGATGATATAATATTTAGTTGTGGCAATAACAATAATATATAGATAAAAACATTTATAAGAACATTAACCATCATACATATCGCTCAGTCGAACGCCTTAACCCACCAGGCCATACTGTGTAAAGCATTCTTAAGGTTATGATAGTATGAAAAATTTAAATATGTTGCAAAAAATTGAGTAAGGATGAACTGAGTTAATAAAATAAACGAGAAACGCCATTCATTATATGATATCGGAATATCACCTATTTATTGGCAAAATACTTGGCGCATTCTTTACCTTCCCACTCTTACGATATATTGCAATAACATTTTCGAGTTGTATACATCACCCCAAAGATAAAGTTATTCTATACAAATGTCGTTGATAAGCATCAGGTACTTTCTGACAATTTCCTCAAAAATCACACATTTCTTTCGGCGTGATATGCTGCGTAAAAAAGCTGGAAATAGAGCTTTATAGTCACGGTTGGATAGATTCCAAGCATTGAGTACTATATTCATAAACAAACGTCATATATTACTTATTTTAATGCGCGAACATGAAGAAAGTTATTAACAGAAACCTAATATGTTCATTCAAAGTTGTTTTCGTGTTAATCCAAATTAACTTTCTTTCCATATTCCATTTTCTGTCGCATTACGACACCATTTCGCTATATTACGAACTATGTTTTCACCATCATTAATTTCAATTTTGGTAACAATGACATTACCATTTCAATGATCTTTCACAACAATATTTATATGGTAACAATTGCTGATTTTAAATTAACGATTATCATTACTTCCACAGCTCAAGCACAACCACATTAACAGTAGTCAAATTCTAAGTCTCTCAAAGTGATGCTTAAATATAATTTTCAATGTGAATTATCAATATTCACGAAGAACACAATCATTCTAGTATATATACATGTAATATATAACGTAACAAAGAATACTGTATTACTTAGAACATGAAACAAAATACCTAATTAATTTTATATGACACTAATATTTTATTACTCGTTTAAAACCAAAGTTTATTTCTTTAAATACTATAATAACAATAATAATACTTTCTTCCTATTTATTTAAAAGCCAGTATAACTGCAAAGGCAGTAATAACAGTACAGAAATAAAAAAAACGTCAAATTAAAGAAAGAAAATAATGTAACTAGTAAAATAATTACACTTTTTGGTTTAGTTACGTCAGAATCATGTAGGAACTTTAGGAAGTAAACATATAGTAGTGGTGGGGTATTATTGATTCTCTCTTCTTGTACACTGTTGATCCGGGTTCTACAAAGAAGGGGTGAGGTGACCCATTTAATTTCGCAACAACGTTCAGGGTCCATTTTTCAAATAGGGTGGTTAGTCTATACAAGGGGTTGTCTTCAGATGTTGTGTAGGCAGTAAATTTGAATGAGTTTAAGATAAAGTTTGACAGACGCATGAATGATAAGGACAGGCTTTATGTTTTTTATTTAAAAAATAAAATTGACTTTGCTGAAGATGGGTTGTACCTCCCCTAAATTTGTCTCATAGTACTACAATTTTCGCTGTTAAGTATGAAATATGTTGATGCAATATCAACAAGCATGAAATTTTATTTTCATCTTCAACACACATTTTTAATCGTTTCTAATTATAACAGTAATCAACTCAATTGTGCAGTAGTTTTGAAACAAGTAACAGCTGCATAACGAATAATTATTTGGAGCTTATACCATTGTCGATCCAAACATTCCATTTTGGTATAATTTATATATAGTACTAATAAGGTTATAAACTTTAAGCACAAATTTGCATTTTTGATCAACTGAAAGTTAATTAAGAAACTGCAAATTACTTGTTTTTGTCAATTAAAAAAATAGTTAATAACATACGTTAAGTTATAATGTAAGCACAAAATTCCGTACATTAAGGTTTAGGGGAATGGCTAGGCGTTCACGTGTACATAGATAACCTACGCAGAGAGTTTACGTTGTACTTTATTGTATTGACTGTCGCAACCTGGTATTTCACGTGGTATGTTTGGGTTTGTTCGTTTTGAATTTCGCGCAAAGCTGTCTGCGCTAGCCGTCCCTAATTTAGCGGTGTAAGACTAGAGGGAAGGCAACTACTCATTACCACCCACAGCCAACTCTTGGGCTACTCTTTTAAACAACGAATAGTAGGATTGACTGTCACATTAACACTCTCACGGCTGAAAGGGCGAGCATGTTATGGTGCGACCGGGATTCGAATCCGCGACCCTCTGATTATGAGTCAAACGCTTTAACACGCTTGGCCAGGCCGAGCCTAAGGTATATTTGGGATATGCTATTTAAATTCTAAAACAGATGTATAATTATTCTGTTACAGAAATATACTGGTGGAAAAATCTCTGACAACGGTTCATTCCTATGACTAAATAAATTGTGAAATTATACTGTCCACAAAATTTGTGAAAAAAGGTACACTGTATACAAAAAAATCTAAAGTCATAATTGTCATTGCAAAGCGTGAAACACTGAAAATTATTAACAGTTTGTAAAATAACTTATTTGACAGCCGTTGGTTAAAAAGTAAAAAAGAGTTATGCAATACCTATCACAGATATCCGGCAATATTCTTCCTAGTTTCATATATTAATTACTTTTTAGCACAACTCTGTCACTTCGTTCCATTCTCCAACTGGTACTATGTTTAAATTCAACAAATATTTGTAATTCGATGTTTTCTATAAATTTCTTTACTTGCTTGAACAAATTCTATTATGTGGGTGCACGACACCAATAGTCACTGACACATCGCGGTAAAAATAAAATATGATGAATCGAATGCTACATTCTTTATTCCACTACATGGGAAACTCGGTTAAAGACGTATGGATCACAAAGTTGAAACTGAAGGTAATTGTTTTTATCTTAACTACCAACATACTTACCTTTACATTTCGACAATTGTTGTTTAAGTGCTATTCTTGAGGGTTTTTAGCTATTAGAATAGTCTATTAATGTCTTATCGAGAGTTCACGATGAGCGAGTTAATTTAAGTACAATTCACTGAGCAGGAATCTAGCTAGCTCTTCGTTAATTACACGTCAAGTTTATCAACACTGAAGTTAAATATTTATATCTTCGTAAAAATAATAATGTACGATGTAAATCTGCATGCTGGTTTCTTCAACACACTTTACAAAATCTAACACCTAACCACATGAGTGAAATTTAAAGTATAAATTAACACACTTCTGTTTATAACAAGAAATGTTCCTATTTTTCGAGCTTTGATCACGATCACCATAATACTTTTTTGGTATACCTTAAATGGATTCTGAAACATCTTTGTCATTTTCAGAAATTTTACAAGTTTTGTAGCTAGCTACTCTTTTCTCCTTTTTACTACAAGCATATGATATTTGCCGTTCCGCCATCACACGCAAAAAAATACTGCGATTGGCGCGGATGCCTTTACTAGTTTAACATATAAAAAATGTTAGTGAAGTATACGATAGAACTAAACAACCAATATTATACATATTTCAATCTTTGTATGTGTGTGTTTAATCTTATACAGTGGTGCACAAGAAGGTAAAAGTAAGGTCTTTTATACACCTTCCAATGTCACAATAGAATGCCTGAAACTAATGGCGAACTCAGGTTTCAAGATTTCATATGCAACAGATCTGTTTAACTTCGAGTTGACGTAGCTACAATTTAATAACAAGAAGCTGCCAAGCTGATTGCGTTCTTATCTAATCACACGTCAAGTATTTTTAACGCCGAAGTTATATAAAGTTTTCGTAAAAATACTAATTAGGGTTTATTGTGAATCCACTGGAGTTAAACGTTTTGTTCCTGGTCAAATCTATGAAGTTCCCAATTAATAAACATTAATCACAGTTATAGCTTCAAAAGCTTATAGTATACCAACTATAGAAAACCAATATACACTGTTGGGTTGGTTACATTTATAGGCAAGCGTTAGGCGTGTGGAGAGTTTCTAGAAATTTCAGCCTGCACAACAATATTGAAGGTATACTAGTATTTAGGTACACACATTGTTGATTCTTACACTCGAAAACCTACAATTTTAGTGAATAGGCAAAATTTCACAATGCAGGTTTAACAGTATAAATTACATACATTTCTAAATGTAAATTTAAATTAAACAAATATCGATATCAAAATACTTATATGATAATAAATCCATCACAGTGCGAACACTGCAATCAAAAACCAACTTAATGTATCAGCTTAAGTCAACGTTTGAAGCAAGTTATCACTATCATGAAACAGCAATAGTAATGGTGCTTTTTATGGTACTACGTAAACTTTTAAGGCTTTTATTGCCTCCAAAATGTTATATTTTTAATATACATCGTGAAAAAAGTTAAATACATACCCACGTTCAAATAATATGCCAGGGGCTACAGATACTGTGTAAATCGATACGTAACATGTTCAAAAACAACATAAAATAGTATTTAAATGAAGCAAATATGCTCACTCTGTACATAAACAAGACGAACAGCGCCCGATGGCTTTTCAAAATGATTACGGTTGAAATCTAAGCTATTTGCAATTACGTTTCGTTACTGCACCATACATTCTACATTCTTTTATATAGTTAATTGTAGCTCCAAAGTAGGAGATTATTACAAGAAAATATACAAAATAATTCTGCATTTCTGTATATTGATACGATACATGAGAAACAAGTAACTTTAAAAAGTTTCAAGATTAAAAATGCTGATTGTCATGACGTTCTATCTGCAATCTTTAAAAAAAAAAGAATAAGGCTGAAACTTAATTCATAATCGTTTTCACTGTATAATGTTTTGATTATAAAGCGATAGGCCTTTTACCGATATTCATTAAGGCATACGCAAGCAATAAACTATTAAATTTGTACCACGGCATGGCTATGGTTTTTGTTGCCGTTGTACACCATAGCGTCGTTGTTACAAGTGCGGGAAATTTAAGCAGGTTTCTTGGCACACTGAACATAACCTAGTGGTAAAGCTACTGGTCTTGAAATTACCCCTAGATATGTTTTGCAGGTATCAGCAAAATGTTTCGAAAGACATTACAGTGTTTTGCTTAATGTATTCAAAATATGAAAGATAATTCACATTAATGGGAAAAATTAACTTCTTAATATCGAAAATATTACTTTATTAATCTAGTACATTATAGCATAAATTACGCCTATATCTGATATTATTCGTGAGCTTGCCAGCTTTGTGAGCATATTACTTTATTAAAATGACGCGATTATTATAGCATAAATTACGCCTCTATCCGATATTATTAGTAAACTTACCAGTATTATGAGCTCGTACAGTCGAACTATGAATCGTTCCATCCTTCTGTATTCGAATTTGTGAAGTTTCACTAAGGCAATAAACTTTCGAACTGTCTACTTCCCATTCCTTTAAAAAGCATTTTGCTGTTTGATAACATACTGCCCATGCATGTTCTTCATTAATAGGAGCATTAAATGTCTGTAAAATAGACGATAATCTCACACAACCGTATTTATCAACTTCGCATCGGGGAGTTTTACCTCCCTCTTCCGCCATGATTTACTTGATAATGCTACACCAGCTATCGTTACGAACTGCACTGCAGACCACTGAGCTCCGTAAGGGATTATTTGTATCGGTTACGTATCGTTCGAAGTAAAACCGGCAATCACAACAACATGCAAATATTGTTTGTTTAAAAACAGTGGCAGTTTGTTAACGCATAAATTAAATAATATTTCATGACTTGTAACCTGATCAATTAAGTTGCTAAACCAAACAATGAAAATAAATGCAACACGATCACAGTGCAAGACGTCTATACCCTAACTGTAAAAAACGAACAAAAATAAAATGTCTACCACTTTGTGATTACACTGTCATCTAGTGGAATAATAACTTACTAATATTAAAGACAGTTTATTATTATTTCAGAACACATTACGAAACAGATTTATATATATATTTATAAATCAGCAATAAAAATACAAAGAGAATTAGACTACGAAAATATTTGGAAATTTTATATAACAAATTATATTTACGAAAAAAAAAATGAATTGCATTAAGTTAATATATCAATTAAGTGTTCGTAATTCTAAAATGCGAATAAAAACAATAGGTACTTTCTCAAACTTGTCCTATAAGGTGATTGATTAGGTCATAAATACAGATGAATATCTGCCAGTAAGAAAATATATTAAGTACAGTTCTCTTGGGTAGGAGGATTAAAGTATTTAAATAAAATATTTTATTTTTCATCTACTTCCCGAATGCCTAGAGTAAAACAAAAGTATTTTAATATTGTTTGAAACTTGACTTCCTCAGCCTAGCTCCCCAGTGGCGCAACGGTATGTCTGCGGACTAGGGATCTAGGATACAAAATGCTTCTGTAAAGAAATGAAATTCATACAGCAAAATTATTAAATGATGAAGAGTCAACGTACACAAAATTCCGAAAAAGGAAGCCCTCAGTGTTGGAAAAGTAGAAAAACTTGCATAACAGAGCATTAACACAGTATCGCTCAAAATAATAAACAAGAATTTTGTAGGTTATGAAGGCACACAAGCCGAACGCTCACACAAAGACTGAGTTATAATTCAAAATAATCGACTGTTTTCACTAAACAAATGCCGAAGAAACTAAAATCTTGACATTGTTGCTTAGCCACGTTTGTGCTTGTGAAGTCTTTCGACATAATTGTTTTTCTGCATTTTGTTTGTTTAGAAATGATATTAAAAATAGACATCTACAAGTATTAGAGGCTTTGTGAAAAATGTAATAGATTTACCATTATGAGTTCATTTTGATACCAACATTTGTTCCAGTATAGTTTCTTTATGCGTGTTGCGCAAGTCCCAACTGTTTTCTAAATTTGTAGAAGGTTCTTGACAGTAAAAATCAATAACACCTGTTTGATATGATGTTAAGTTACATAAGGAATATATTTTAATTTTTTTACTGAATAAATTCAGGGATACAAGAAATTTGTGTTTCAAAATGTTTTGTTAGAGGCTATACTTTCTCTCTCTTTACCTACCAATACAGACAGTTAGTTTTCATGATTTTATGCTAATTACGACATTATAGGGATTTTTTTTTTCAGTAGTGTGGTTAGTATTTCCAACTTGTCCAAGACTATATAAATGTTACCATTATTTATATATTTGTTATAAATACATGCCCATAGCTTTTGTGAATAATGTATTCATTACGCCCCACTATACGACGAATTTGGTTTCAAGTACAAATAATATAAACCCTTTATAGCATAGTATATGTTCCGATTGTTATTATTCTATCCAAAACTAGTTTCTAAATTAATCCGATATGACTTTATTGTTTGAAATTATTACAGTTTCCTCACCCTCTCGTCTGAACTTTGCCTAGCGCAACCTTTGGTATAAATGTATAAAACTAATATGGATTGTTTGTTTGTTTTGGAATTTCGCACAAAGCTACTCGAGGGCTATCTGTGCTAGCCGTCCCTAATTTAGCAGTGTAGGACTAGAGGGAAGACAGCTAGTCGTCACCATCCACCGTCAACTCTTGGGCTACTCTTTTACCAACGAATAGTTCATTGTGTAGCATTGCGCTTAATAACAAACAAGCAAATACTACATAAAAACAATCTGGGTAAACATACTGTCAAATCACATGACAGCCATAGTCAGTATACATCACGGTGGAACACATAAATTCTATTGTTTGGCATTTCGTAGGTAGTGCGATTCTACCCAAAAAATTCAGTTTTTGGTAAATGTATATGATGGCTCTTTCTGACTAAACGTACACAAATCATAAAAATATGTTCCAATTATGTGTATATAATTTTCTTATACTTAACACATTGTAAAAAAAGAATACGAGAACTTAGGAA
>VWRL01001977.1:0-11428 GCA_011833715.1 Carcinoscorpius rotundicauda | reverse complement strand
TGTAACTGATGACGAGAAACCCACTTGAAATAAATATATATATAACTGATAACGAGAAAACCACTTGATATAAATATATATGTACTGGTGACTAGAAACCTACTTGAAATAATGTATATGTAACTGATGACGAGAAACCCACTTGATATAATATATATGTAACTGATAACGAGAAACCCACTTGAAATATATATATATATATCTGATGACGAAAAATCCACTTGAAATAAATAAATACATATATAGATATATCTGATGACGAGAAACCCACTTGAAATAAATATATATATAACTGATGACGAGAAACCCACTTGATATAAATATATATGTAACTGATAACGAGAAAACCACTTGAAATAAATATATATATAGCTGATGACGAGAAACCCACTTGATATAAATATATATATAACTGATGAGGAGAAAGCCACTTGAAATAAATATATGTGTAACTGATAACGAGAAACCCACTTGATATAAATATATATGTAACTGATAACGAGAAACCCACTTGATATAAATATATATGTAACTGATAACGAGAAACCCACTTGAAATATATATATATATATAGCTGATGACGAGAAACCCACTTGATATAAATATATATATAACTGATGACGAGAAAGCCACTTGATATAAATATATATGTAACTGATAACGAGAAACCCACTTGATATAAATATATATGTAACTGATAACGAGAAACCCACTTGATATAAATATATATGTAACTAGTGACTAGAAACCCACTTGAAATAAATGTATATGTAACTTATGACGAGAAACCCACTTTAAATATATATATATATATCTGATGACGAAAAATCCACTTGAAATAAATATATAAGCTGATGACGAGAAACCCACTTGAAATAAATATATATAGCTGATGACGAGAAAACCACTTGGATATAAATATATATGTAACTGATGACGAGAAACCCATTTGAAATAAAATATATATAGCTTGATGACGAGAAACCCACTTGAAATAAATATATATCTAACTGATGACGAGAAAATCACTTGAAATAATATATATAGCTGATGACGAGAAACCCACTTGAAATAAATAATATAGCTGATGATGAGAAAACCACTTGATATAACTATATATATAACTGATGACGAGAGAAAATCACTTGAAATAAATATATGTGTAACTGATGACGAGAAACCCACTTGAAATAAATATATATGTAACTGATGACGAGAAACGCACTTGAAATAAATATATATAAACTGATGACGAGAAACCCACTTGATATAAATATATGTAACTGATAACGAGAAAACCACTTGAATAAATATTATATATTCTGATGACGAGAACCCCATTTGAAATAAAATATCGATATAGCTGATGACGAGAACCCACTTGAAAATAAATATATATATATAAACTGATGACGAGAAAAATCACTTGAAATAATATATGTGTAACTGATGACGAGAAACCCACTTGAAATAAATATATTAACTGATGACGAGAAATCACTTGAAATAAATATATGTGTAACTGATGACGAGAAACCCACTTGAAATAAATATGTAACTGATACGAGAAACGCACTTGAAAAAATATATATATAACTGATGACGAGAAACCCACTTGATATAAATATATATGTAACTGGTGACTAGAAACCCACTTGAAATAATGTATATATAACTGATGACGAAAACCCACTTGATATAAATATATGTAACTGGGACTAGAAACCCACTTGAAATAAATATATATGTAACTGATGACGAGAAACCCATTTGAAATAAATATATTATAGCTGATGACGAGAAACCCACTTGATAAAATATATTTATAACTGATGACGAGAAACCCACTTGAAATAAATATATATAAACTGATGACGAGAAACCCACTTGAAATAAATATAGTGGAACTGATGACGAGAAACCCAGTTAAAGTTATATATTATGTAACTGATGACGAGAAACCCACTTGATATAAATATATATGTAACTGATGACGAGAAACCCACTTGATATAAATATATATGTACTGATGACGAGAGAAACCCACTTGATATAAATATATATGTAAACTGATCGAGAACACCCACTTGATATAAATATATATGTAACTGGTGACTAGAAACCACTTGAAATAAATGTATATATAACTGATGACGAGAAACCCACTTGATATAAATATATGTAACTCAGTGACTAGAAACCCACTTGAAATAAATGTATATGTAACTGATGACGAGAAACCCACTTTAAATATATATATATATATCTGATGACGAAAAATCCACTTGAAATAAATAAATACATATATATATATATATCTGATCACGAGAAACCCACTTGAAATAAATATATATATAGCTGATGACGAGAAACCCACTTGAAATAAATATATATCTAACTGATGACGAGAAAATCACTTGAAATAAATATATGTGTAACTGATGACGAGAAACCCACTTGAAATCAATATATATCTAACTGATGACGAGAAAATCACTTGAAATAAATATATGTGTAACTGATGACGAGAAACCCACTTGAAATAAATATATATGTAACTGATGACGAGAAACCCACTTGAAATAAATATATAAATAACTGATGACAAGAAACCCACTTGATATAAATATATATGTAACTGGTGACTAGAAACCCACTTGAAATAAATATATATGTAACTGATGACGAGAAACCCACTTGAAACAAATATATATATAACTGATGACGAGAAACCCACTTGATATAAATATATATGTAACTGGTGACTAAAATCCACTTGAAATAAATATATATGTAACTGATGACGAGAAACCCACTTGAAATAAATATATATAGCTGATGACGAGAAACCCACTTGAAATAAATATATATATAACTGATGACGAGAAAATCACTTGAAATAAATATATGTGTAACTGATGACGAGAAACCCACTTGAAATAAATATATATGTAACTGATGACGAGAAACGCACTTGAAATAAATATATATATAACTGATGACGAGAAACCCACTTGATATAAATATATATGTAACTGATAACGAGAAAACCACTTGAAATAAATATATATATATCTGATGACGAGAAACCCACTTGAAATAAATATATATATAGCTGATGACGAGAAACCCACTTGAAATAAATATATATATATATAACTGATGACGAGAAAATCACTTGAAATAAATATATGTGTAACTGATGACGAGAAACCCACTTGAAATAAATATATATGTAACTGATGACGAGAAACCCACTTGAAATAAATATATATATAACTGATAACGAGAAAACCACTTGATATAAATATATATGTAACTGGTGACTAGAAACCCACTTGAAATAAATATATATGTAACTGATGACGAGAAACCCACTTGAAATAAATATATATATAACTGATGACAAGAAACCCACTTGAGATAAATATATATGTAACTGGTGACTAGAAACCCACTTGAAATAAATATATATGTAACTGATGACGAGAAACCCACTTGAAATAAATATATATATAGCTGATGACGAGAAACCCACTTGAAATAAATATATATCTAACTGATGACGAGAAAATCACTTGAAATAAATATATATAGCTGATGACTAGAAACCCACTTGATATAAATATATATGTAACTGATAACGAGAAAACCACTTGAAATAAATATATATATATCTGATGACGAGAAACCCCATTTGAAATAAATATATATATAGCTGATGACGAGAAACCCACTTGAAATAATATATTATATATATAACTGATGACGAGAAAATCACTTGAAATAAAAATATTGTGTAACTGATGACGAGAAACCCACTGAAAAAATATAATGTAACTGATGACGAGAAACCCACTTGAAATAAATATATATAAACTGATAACAGGAGAAAACCACTTGATATAAATATATATGTAACTGGTGACTAGAAACCTACTTGAAATAAATGTATATGTAACTGATGACGAGAAACCCACTTGATATAAATATATATGTAACTGATAACGAGAAACCCACTTGAAATATATATATATATATCTGATGACGAAAAATCCACTTGAAATAAATAAATACATATATAGATATATCTGATGACGAGAAACCCACTTGAAATAAATATATATATAACTGATGACGAGAAACCCACTTGATATAAATATATATGTAACTGATAACGAGAAAACCACTTGAAATAAATATATATATAGCTGATGACGAGAAACCCACTTGATATAAATATATATATAACTGATGACGAGAAAGCCACTTGAAATAAATATATGTGTAACTGATAACGAGAAACCCACTTGATATAAATATATATGTAACTGATAACGAGAAACTCACTTGATATAAATATATATGTAACTGATAACGAGAAACCCACTTGAAATATATATATATATATAGCTGATGACGAGAAACCCACTTGATATAAATATATATATAACTGATGACGAGAAAGCCACTTGATATAAATATATATGTAACTGATAACGAGAAACCCACTTGATATAAATATATATGTAACTGATAACGAGAAACCCACTTGATATAAATATATATGTAACTAGTGACTAGAAACCCACTTGAAATAAATGTATATGTAACTGATGACGAGAAACCCACTTTAAATATATATATATATATCTGATGACGAAAAATCCACTTGAAATAAATATATATAGCTGATGACGAGAAACCCACTTGAAATAAATATATATAGCTGATGACGAGAAAACCACTTGATATAAATATATATGTAACTGATGACGAGAAACCCATTTGAAATAAATATATATATAGCTGATGACGAGAAACCCACTTGAAATAAATATATATCTAACTGATGACGAGAAAATCACTTGAAATAAATATATATAGCTGATGACGAGAAACCCACTTGAAATAAATATATATAGCTGATGATGAGAAAACCACTTGATATAAATATATATATAACTGATGACGAGAAAATCACTTGAAATAAATATATGTGTAACTGATGACGAGAAACCCACTTGAAATAAATATATATGTAACTGATGACGAGAAACGCACTTGAAATAAATATATATATAACTGATGACGAGAAACCCACTTGATATAAATATATATGTAACTGATAACGAGAAAACCACTTGAAATAAATATATATATCTGATGACGAGAAACCCCATTTGAAATAAATATATATATAGCTGATGACGAGAAACCCACTTGAAATAAATGTATATATATATAACTGATGACGAGAAAATCACTTGAAATAAATATATGTGTAACTGATGACGAGAAACCCACTTGAAATAAATATATATATAACTGATGACGAGAAAATCACTTGAAATAAATATATGTGTAACTGATGACGAGAAACCCACTTGAAATAAATATATATGTAACTGATGACGAGAAACGCACTTGAAATAAATATATATATAACTGATGACGAGAAACCCACTTGATATAAATATATATGTAACTGGTGACTAGAAACCCACTTGAAATAAATGTATATATAACTGATGACGAGAAACCCACTTGATATAAATATATATGTAACTGGTGACTAGAAACCCACTTGAAATAAATATATATGTAACTGATGACGAGAAACCCATTTGAAATAAATATATATATAGCTGATGACGAGAAACCCACTTGAAATAAATATATATCTAACTGATGACGAGAAAATCACTTGAAATAAATATATATAGCTGATGACGAGAAACCCACTTGAAATAAATATATATATAACTGATGACGAGAAAATCACTTGAAATAAATATATGTGTAACTGATGACGAGAAACCCACTTGAAATAAATATATATATAACTGATAACGAGAAAACCACTTGATATAAATATATATGTAACTGGTGACTAGAAACCCACTTGAAATAAATGTATATGTAACTGATGACGAGAAACCCACTTGATATAAATATATATGTAACTGATAACGAGAAACCCACTTGAAATATATATATATATATCTGATGACGAAAAATCCACTTGAAATAAATAAATACATATATAGATATATCTGATGACGAGAAAATCACTTGAAATAAATATATGTGTAACTGATGACGAGAAACCCACTTGAAATAAATATATATGTAACTGATGACGAGAAACCCACTTGAAATAAATATATATATAACTGATAACGAGAAATCCACTTGATATAAATATATATGTAACTGGTGACTAGAAACCCACTTGAAATAAATGTATATGTAACTGATGACGAGAAACCCACTTGATATAAATATATATGTAACTGATAACGAGAAACCCACTTGAAATATATATATATATTTCTGATGACGAAAAATCCACTTGAAATAAATAAATACATATATAGATATATCTGATGACGAGAAACCCACTTGAAATAAATGTATATATAACTGATGACGAGAAACCCACTTGATATAAATATATATGTAACTGGTGACTAGAAACCCACTTGAAATAAATATATATGTAACTGATGACGAGAAACCCACTTGAAATAAATATATATATAGCTGATGACGAGAAACCCACTTGAAATAAATATATATCTAACTGATGACGAGAAAATCACTTGAAATAAATATATATAGCTGATGACGAGAAACCCACTTGAAATAAATATATATATAACTGATGACGAGAAAATCACTTGAAATAAATATATGTGTAACTGATGATGAGAAACCCACTTGAAATAAATATATATGTAACTGATGACGAGAAACGCACTTGAAATAAATATATATATAACTGATGACGAGAAAACCACTTGATATAAATATATATGTAACTGATAACGAGAAAACCACTTGAAATAAATATATATATAACTGATGACGAGAAACCCACTTGATATAATATATATGTAACTGATAACGAGAAAACCACTTGAAATAAATATATATATGCTGATGACGAGAAACCCACTTGATATAAATATATATAACTGATGACGAGAAAGCCACTTGATATAAATATATATGTAACTGATAAGGAGAAACCCACTTGATATAAATATATATGTAACTGATAACGAGAAACCCACTTGATATAAATATATATGTAACTGATAACGAGAAACCCACTTGAAATAATATCTATATAACTGATGACTAGAAACCGACTTCATATAATATGTATATAACTGATGACTAGAAACCCACTTGAAATATATATATATAACTGATAACTAGAAACCGATTTCATATAAATATGTATACAACTGATGACGAGAAACCCACTTGATATAAATATATATGTAATTGATGACGAGAAACCCACTTGAAATAAATATCTATATAACTGATGACTAGAAACCGACTTCATATAAATATGAATATAACTGATGACGAGAAACCCACTTGATATAAATATATATGTAATTGATGACGAGAAACCCACTTGAAATAAATATATATATATAACTGATGACGAGAAACTTACTTGAAATAAATATATATATAACTGATGACGAGAAACCCACTTGAAATAAATATATGTGTAACTGATGACGAGAAACCCAGTTAAAGTAAATATATATGTAACTTGTGACGAGAAACCCACTTGATATAAATATATATGTAACTGATGACGAGAAACCCACTTGATATAAATATATATGTAACTGATGACGAGAAACCCACTTGATATAAATATATATGTAACTGTTGACTAGAAACCCACTTGAAATAAATGTATATATAACTGATGACGAGAAACTAACTTGATATAAATATATATGTAACTAGTGACTAGAAACCCACTTGAAATAAATGTATATGTAACTGATGACGAGAAACCCACTTTAAATATATATATATATATCTGATGACGAAAAATCCACTTGAAATAAATATATATAGCTGATGACGAGAAACCCACTTGAAATAAATATATATAGCTGATGACGAGAAAACCACTTGATATAAATATATATGTAACTGATGACGAGAAACCCATTTGAAATAAATATATATATAGCTGATGACGAGAAACCCACTTGAAATAAATATATATCTAACTGATGACGAGAAATCCACTTGATATAAATATATATGTAACTGGTGACTAGAAACCCACTTGAAATAAATGTATATGTAACTGATGACGAGAAACCCACTTGATATAAATATATATGTAACTGATAACGAGAAACCCACTTGAAATATATATATATATTTCTGATGACGAAAAATCCACTTGAAATAAATAAATACATATATAGATATATCTGATGACGAGAAACCCACTTGAAATAAATGTATATATAACTGATGACGAGAAACCCACTTGATATAAATATATATGTAACTGGTGACTAGAAAACCACTTGAAATAAATATATATGTAACTGATGACGAGAAACCCATTTGAAATAAATATATATATAGCTGATGACGAGAAACCCACTTGAAATAAATATATATCTAATTGATGACGAGAAAATCACTTGAAATAAATATATATAGCTGATGACGAGAAACCCACTTGAAATAAATATATATATAACTGATGACGAGAAAATCACTTGAAATAAATATATGTGTAACTGATGACGAGAAACCCACTTGAAATAAATATATATGTAACTGATGACGAGAAACGCACTTGAAATAAATATATATATAACTGATGACGAGAAACCCACTTGATATAAATATATATGTAACTGATAACGAGAAAACCACTTGAAATAAATATATATATAACTGATGACGAGAAACCCACTTGATATAAATATATATGTAACTGATAACGAGAAAACCACTTGAAATAAATATATATATAGCTGATGACGAGAAACCCACTTGATATAAATATATATATAACTGATGACGAGAAAGCCACTTGATATAAATATATATGTAACTGATAAGGAGAAACCCACTTGATATAAATATATATGTAACTGATAACGAGAAACCCACTTGATATAAATATATATGTAACTGATAACGAGAAACCCACTTGAAATAAATATCTATATAACTGATGACTAGAAACCGACTTCATATAAATATGTATATAACTGATGACTAGAAACCCACTTGAAATATATATATATAACTGATAACTAGAAACCGATTTCATATAAATATGTATACAACTGATGACGAGAAACCCACTTGATATAAATATATATGTAATTGATGACGAGAAACCCACTTGAAATAAATATCTATATAACTGATGACTAGAAACCGACTTCATATAAATATGAATATAACTGATGACGAGAAACCCACTTGATATAAATATATATGTAATTGATGACGAGAAACCCACTTGAAATAAATATATATATATAACTGATGACGAGAAACTTACTTGAAATAAATATATATATAACTGATGACGAGAAACTCACTTGAAATAAATATATGTGTAACTGATGACGAGAAACCCAGTTAAAGTAAATATATATGTAACTTGTGACGAGAAACCCACTTGATATAAATATATATGTAACTGATGACGAGAAACCCACTTGATATAAATATATATGTAACTGATGACGAGAAACCCACTTGATATAAATATATATGTAACTGTTGACTAGAAACCCACTTGAAATAAATGTATATATAACTGATGACGAGAAACTAACTTGATATAAATATATATGTAACTAGTGACTAGAAACCCACTTGAAATAAATGTATATGTAACTGATGACGAGAAACCCACTTTAAATATATATATATATATCTGATGACGAAAAATCCACTTGAAATAAATATATATAGCTGATGACGAGAAACCCACTTGAAATAAATATATATAGCTGATGACGAGAAAACCACTTGATATAAATATATATGTAACTGATGACGAGAAACCCATTTGAAATAAATATATATATAGCTGATGACGAGAAACCCACTTGAAATAAATATATATCTAACTGATGACGAGAAAATCACTTGAAATAAATATATATAGCTGATGACGAGAAACCCACTTGAAATAAATATATATAGCTGATGACGAGAAAACCACTTGATATAAATATATATATAACTGATGACGAGAAAATCACTTGAAATAAATATATGTGTAACTGATGATGAGAAACCCACTTGAAATAAATATATATGTAACTGATGACGAGAAACGCACTTGAAATAAATATATATATAACTGATGACGAGAAACCCACTTGATATAAATATATATGTAACTGATAACGAGAAAACCACTTGAAATAAATATATATATATCTGATGACGAGAAACCCCATTTGAAATAAATATATATATAGCTGATGACGAGAAACCCACTTGAAATAAATATATATATATATAACTGATGACGAGAAAATCACTTGAAATAAATATATGTGTAACTGATGACGAGAAACCCACTTGAAATAAATATATATGTAACTGATGACGAGAAACCCACTTGAAATAAATATATATATAACTGATAACGAGAAAACCACTTGATATAAATATATATGTAACTGGTGACTAGAAACCTACTTGAAATAAATGTATATGTAACTGATGACGAGAAACCCACTTGATATAAATATATATGTAACTGATAACGAGAAACCCACTTGAAATATATATATATATATCTGATGACGAAAAATCCACTTGAAATAAATAAATACATATATAGATATATCTGATGACGAGAAACCCACTTGAAATAAATATATATATAACTGATGACGAGAAACCCACTTGATATAAATATATATGTAACTGATAACGAGAAAACCACTTGAAATAAATATATATATAGCTGATGACGAGAAACCCACTTGATATAAATATATATATAACTGATGACGAGAAAGCCACTTGATATAAATATATATGTAACTGATAACGAGAAACCCACTTGATATAAATATATATGTAACTGATAACGAGAAACCCATTTGATATAAATATATATGTAACTGATAACGAGAAACCCACTTGAAATATATATATATATATCGTCTAAACGTAAAGATCACCTAGGAAGGTCGAAACGTTGTTCTCCCCTTATCACTAAAAGCGTTAATACCCACACAAGCCGTTCTGAAATACAGTGTTACTACCCATACCAGCCGTTCTGATGTACAGTGTAACTATCCATACCAGCCATTCTGAGATACAGTGTTTCTACCCATACCAACCGTTTTGAGATACAGTGTTTCTACCCATACCAGCCGTACTGAGATACAGTGTTATTATCCATACCAGCCGTTCTGAGATACATTGTTACTACCCATTCCAGCCGTTCTGAGATACAGTGTTACTACCCATACCCGCCGTTCTGAGATACAGAGTTACTCCCCATACCAGCCGTACTGAGATACAGTGTTACTATCCATACCAGCCGTTCTGAGATACATTGTTACTACCCATTCCAGCCGTTCTGAGATACAGTGTT
>VWRL01001976.1:0-125003 GCA_011833715.1 Carcinoscorpius rotundicauda | reverse complement strand
GCTAAGCTGGTTAGATCTTTACAACATAAAAATGTATATTGTTACGTATTATACTTTATTTCGGATGACCTCCTGATTTAATATGCGATGTATGTTAAACTATTAGTATTTGAAATAACCAGAAACTTGAATTTATAAGTTAATTAAATGGAGTACGTGTCAAATTTATGGTATTTACCAACAAGATTGATACATCTAACTTTCTTTTTAGCACAAATATATTTTAATATACAAACAAAAAACAATACAATTTATAACAACCGTTACTGTTAATAGTTATCACAAATGATGGTTTATATACTATAGTTTTACAAATTTACAGACAATAATACTTGTCTCTGGGTTGATGGTTTTTATGTACCATTTAGGTGAGACAAGATCTTCACTCAAAATCACTGAGCAACACCACTAGCAATCACTAGAATTAGATACGATCCTAGTTAGGAAAACACGTATGTTCAAGAAATCTTGATAGAAATGAAAAAAAACCGGTATATTTTGTTGTTGTTGTTTTGAATTAAGCACAAAGCTACACAATGGGCTATCTGTGCTCTGCCCACCACGGGTATCGAAACCCGGATTTTAGCGTGTAAGTCCGCAAACATACTGCTGAGCCACTGGGGGCAAAAACCGTATAAGATAGACCTTTATAAAGCACTCGGGTTGTAAAGTTGCTATCTTACTGCACACACAGCTGGTACGTTGCTCACTAAGCAGCAATAAAAATTTCAGATAATCTACAAATAAATTATTTTCATAAAAAGTAGAGAAATTACACACAAGTTACGTTTTATACTGAATAATTTTGTATTTTAATGAGTTTTGGGTTATTCAATGGAATCTTAATGGATTAAAGAAATTAATCCAATTAATGTAATTAATTATATTGTAATACCAAATGAAAATGTTGTATTCCCATATTCGCTTCTAATACTGAAGTCTATTTTGTTGGTCTCATTATGACATCCTAGTTCTTTCTCATACCTATTCAATGTTTGATGCTTCTGAAGAGTTCTTTGTTTAGGATGTGTTTAGCATTCTCTTCTTTATCTCAGAGCTATGGTGTGTTAAGTCACCAGGCCCTGCACTACACTTTCGGGGTTTGATGTTGTTGTTTTTCTCGGGACATTGCCTTCTGTCAAACCACTCATTCTTTAGGTACAAGTACACACAAAACTTCTCCAGTGAATCTTGCAGATGTTTTGGGTACATTGTCTCATTTGCAAATCTTTCACCTCCTTATGAAATTAAAATGAGGAGTAATTCATGCCAATACCATTTTCAACATTCTTTTACTTATTATCAAGCCAGATATGTCTCTTTACTTATGCCGTATTCTCTCATTGAAACAAGTGTCTGGATAAAGAGATTTTTTTATTCTCATCCATGCTGGTGTACCACTTATTCATGATCCACTCTGTCAATTCCATGGCCATGTTTCAAACCAACTGTCCAGGAGCTACACATTTCAGGACCATTTGCTATCGTTTACTGAGAATATTCTTCTTGGCTCATTCACATCAGGATTGGTTAATTACCTATTATTTACTAGAAATTCAGAAATTTGTTATAAATTGTTTCTCTTAATTAATTTGTTCTCTTCCGTTATATTAGTATATACACGCTACGGTATTCTGTGAGGCATATTCTTAATTGGACATATTCCTCATAGATGTTATTACCACTCTATTCTTCACTATGGGTTTCCTTTTTACAGGTCTTCTGTTTCTATTTCATTAGTTATGGGTACGATTGTTTCAACCAGGTTTTGTCTTACCTCCTTCCATATGTCTATTCTAATCTAGGTCATCTTCCTTAAGTACTCGCCTTGATATGTGATAATCCTTATTGGATCGAATGGTTGGTTGCTCTTTGGCGAGCTCAACCTTGGTTTTTTAAGATTGTAATTCAGATCCCCTTCTGCTACCCAGTTATACATTTTTCTTGTTTCACTTTTATATATCTCTTTTGCAGCAAAGGATATTTAGCTCTTTTTCTCTCATTTTTAGTTATGGGATTTCTTCAACTCATTTTCTATCAGAAAACACACTCCAATTGTGGTTTTCTTCTTGTTTCCCTTCCACTCTTTATATTTCTCAAGGCCATTTGCATTTATTTCATCTTACATACTTTTACTTCTGGCCATTATGCTGTGAAACACCTTCTTGTTTTTTCTACCTCGGTGTTCATCCATGGTTTTTCAGACTCTGTTTTAGCTATTTACTGAAAAGAAATTGTTACAGTATTTTGCCTTTTCTGGTGCTTCAATGTTTTTTCTTTTGTCCTTTCTACTTTCCTCCATTCTTCTCCAACCTCCTTTCTTAAATTCCATGCCTAAATTCAAACGTAGTACGGATTTGCACATTCTTACATTTTTCTTGGATTCTTTCTTTTGTATTGTGTTTTACTCCGGATATAGTTCTTGATTTTCATGCCCATGATTACTGTCATTTTGTTATCTATACTATAGATACCTCTTATACCTTTTTCACTACTTTTCTTCCTGAACTTGTGAAGGTAAACATACTTTCCACATCTCCCTTCTGTCTTCTTGGTCATCCACACCCATTTCATCTCCTGTCTCCTATTTATTCTGTTTAACGTTCCATTTCAGTAGCTTCTCCTTTTCCGGGTACCTACCAAGGTCTGTTTCTTCAAAGGGACTACTTTTCTTCTAACTGGAAGGGAATTGACAACTTCTTTGGCTGGTATGTGAATATTTGCATGGTATATCATATTTATTCTCATGATATTCGTAAGCTCAGTTATTGTATTACTTTTCTTCTTAACTGACACTTGGACAAGGTCCTTTAGTCAGGCATGTGGATGATATCCCACTTCTTCAACACTTACTGTATTCACTGATGGTTTTAGTTTTCCAATGATTGCCATTCTTCATCTGATTTACCATCTATATATATAGGTAAGTTCCATTTTTCTTTCAGATTGGTCTTTTCGTTTATAGAAACCCACAAGATGTCTGTTGTTACTTCTCATGGTTTATTAACCTAAATCGTGCATTGAGTCAAGATAAGAAAAAACAATCACAACATCCACTCTGGCTTTAATAGTTTTCACCTTTAATAGTTTATACTGCAAGACTACTTGAGGTATCCTTGTAGTATACATACTCAATTTTCTGATAAAGACTAAGCCTACTCCATGAAAAGTGAGGGAAAATTCAAAACCAATGAAGTGTCCTGCAAAGTTCTTTTGCTTATGCTTACTGGTTTGTAAAATTCTCTCATTACACTGTTTTCAGTAAATTTTTTTATGGCGGGATACAAGATGAGTATACAGGCACTTCTCTGGGTATTCCAAACATAAATTCTACGCTATCCTTGAGTGGAGCATGGGAGACCTTTACCACTTATCTGTATCATGTGGGTGAGACGGCGAACTATAAGGAAACCTCACTGGGTTAAATCAACAGCTGCTACTATTTCAAGGGGTTAAAATATATTTTGGCTTATTCGTAACATGTAAAAAATGGGAACACCTAGGTACACGTTATGATTGTGGTATTAGGTTTGATGTTTTGCTTCGCATGGAAATCAGAAATAATGACATTTTAATTTAAATTTAAAAAATAATTTTTGAAAGGATACAACTAGAATTATTTGTTATGAATTTAGCACTGAGTTAATTCGAGACACTGAAAAAATAACGAAAATCCTTAGAGAAACTTGGTTATTATCGAAAACAACTATATTCCTTTCAAAAATATTTTTCTTATTTTGTTGTTGTTTTTGGAATTTCGCCCAAAGCTACTCGAGGGCTATCTGTGCTAGACGTTCCTAATTTAGCAATGTAAGACTAGAGGGAAGGCAGCTAGTCATCACCACCCACCACCAACTCTTGGGCTACTCTTTTACAAACGAATAGTGGGACTGACCGTCACATTATACACCCCCACGGCTGGAAGGGCGAGCATGTTTAGCGCGACTCGGGCACGAACCCGCGACCCTCGGATTACGAGTGCACGCCTTAACGCGCTCGGCCATGCCAGGCGTCCTTATTTTGAATTAAGCACAACAGTACATAACTGACTATCTATGCTATACCTACAAGTATCAAAATCCGATTTTAAACGACTTGTACAGAAAGAAAATGTTAGCTGTAATTAAAAAAAAGTTGACTTAAAAATAATATAAAAAATACAATTAAAAAAGCATCACAAACTTAAGAAATTTAAATTGACTACTATTCTATAAGATTGATAAGATTATGGAGGTTAAACAAGTTATTACGTCATGTACAAGGATGTATGAAAAACATTAACTGAAAACATAAAATACTAATAACAATTTTTTCAGTACATTAGGAGCTAGCAAAGTGTTGAGAAGGGTATTAATAGGACCTTTTATACGTTGCAAAGGAAAGTTTGTGTTTATAACGACAAATTGGATAGGTTATTGAATTTTGCTTTTTATTTAGTTTTAACTAATGGAAACTTCATTAGTGATCTTCATCTTCAACAATTGATACATGAAAAGAAAGTCAAACAAGAGAATTCCATAAATTCTGTTCTTGTTAAATAAAATGTAGATCGTTTATTGAGTTGGAAAAATAAATGGCAGATAAGTTTTAATTATGATAAATACATGATATTGAAAGCGAGTGATCATAATTTGATTTATAAGTGTAATAAATATGGTTGCGAATCTCCTTTATGGTGTTATGAAAAATGAAACATTGATGCAAAACATTGATACGATGGTTGATCAGTCTCTGAAGCAATCCAAGCATCGTGAAGTTGTTAGTAAAAAACATATGAAATTTTAGGTTGTATCCATAGAAATATTGAATACAAGTCTAAAATTACCAAACCTGGATTGTATCGGTCATTGATTCAGCCACACTTGTCGAACTGTATCCAGTCTTGCGAATCCTTACTTTAGGAAAGACAATGAATTTTTGAGGGTTCAGAAAAGGGTTACTAAAATGGTACTTGGGATGGAGAAGTAGTCATATAAAGTGAGATTAAATATCCTAAAATTGTTTTATCTTAAGAAATTGAAAATTTAAAGAGGATCTGATTGAAATGTTCAAGACTGTAAAAGAAATTGATCGTGTTGATGCGAAAATATTTTTCATACTTAGCAGCAAGAATTACAGAACTAACCTACATAAATATATATTTAGGCAAGGTATAAACCGTCTTCAGCAACAAAATTATATTTTTCAAACCGGCTGGTTGGACTATAGAATGTGTGGGTTGCCTTTTGATGTTGAGGGGCAACAAATGTAGCTTAGAGAGTAAGTCAGTCGAGATTAACAAAGTGGTCCATTGTTGCCGTCTAAGCATTATATTATATAACGTATACCACTTGTATAAAAATATTAAGAATCAGATACGTTGAGACATCATCAACACACAATGCACAAAGAAAACACTAAAATGACTATACAATAAAATATGTATCTCCTACTTATGGATGTCACGTTCTACGAACTTCTTTTTGAGTGGTTTTAAAAAGACGCTCTAACAATCTTCACCATTAACTATAGCTATCGATCGATATGGCAGTAAGTAAGCATTATCATGAGGCAACTGAGACAGTAATTTGATTTAGAAATCAGCAATTCAAAGACAATGGCTAATTTGTTTTCCAAGCTATGAGGCATTGTTTGCCATACAATTATCCACATCCACTAGATTGTTTGATTTCTACTTGTTAATCATGATTCAAATACGGCTGGCACAAGAATGTGTACCACAGTTGAAAATCATCCAAGTCGAAATATAAATTCAGTTAGAGAGTAGCTAAAAAATGAAAATTTGAATATGTATATAAGAATATATATATATATTAGAAATTATTATATTATATTTTTATTATTAATAATATTATTATTATATTTAATTATATTAATATAAAATATAAAATTTAAATGGTGTAAATTCTAAATGTTCTGAACTACTCTTTATTACCGATACAAGATTAATTATCGATTTGCACAATTCACAATATTATTTCTTTCGTTTTTCTGTTGAAAAAGAATTCTGGTTAAAAACGGAAATCCATTTCATTAAATAAACTATATTCGTCACACAACGTAACACGCTAAACTTTAGAAACAAAATAAGTTGAGTAACAAAAAAACAGATTTTACTGTGCGGCCATTATTCTCATGATTATACCGGTATTGGTAGAACACAAATAGCCGTATGAGCAGCTTTATATTTAGTACAATGAAACAAACCATACCAGTGGGAATAAGAGAGTAGGTGCACAACAATGCACTGAATTTGAGCGTCATTACTAATAAGATGTACACGTGTACAACGAAGAGCCCGTGTTTTGAAACAGATGTCACCCTCTTCTAATGTACCTGATATTCTCTATAGTATTCGTACTATTGTACAAATTGTCTGCTAACAATATACTTATGTTTTGCATACCATGTACAAAACAGCAAGAAACAGACATTTCTCGAAACAACAGTGATTTATACCTAGAGGACGACGGCGATAACATATGATTAAAGAAAAGCGCTTTCTGAAAATGTTACATAAAACACAGAAGATAACGGTCAGTGATGTCTTCTACGTAAAATATTTTCTCAACCCAAACGAGCCGTTTTTGCATATACAGAAGATAACGTATCCTGTTTCAGCTGATTGTATCTACACTGTAACCATCAGTGAAGTGTAACTAAAACGAATTAAGAATGAAAGTATTCGAAATGAAATATACAAGTACAGATGTCTAGGGTACAAAGAGAAGTGTAATAGAATAACTATCAAATACATACTTCTAATTTTATTATAACAAGTACAAAATAACATTCCTATCATATATATGGGACTACATTCACAGTAACTACATGTTAATGTACAATCGTGTGATACCAACAAGTTTCTGTTTTTATAAAACCAAATTTCAGAACTTAAACTTTTAAACTGTATTATTTATGTTGCACATTTGGATCTTTTAGAGATGTGTATAAATTAAACACACCTACAACTACACTAGCTTTACTGAAAGTTATTTTTCTCAATTTCGCGCAAAGCTACGTGAAGGCTTTCTGCGCTAACCGTCTCCAAGTTAACAGTGTAAAGTTTGTTTGTTTTTGAATTTCGCACAAAGCAAGACAAGAGCTATCTGCGCTAACCGTCCCTAATTTAGCAATGTAAGACTAGAGGGAAGGCAGCTTGTCATCACCACCCACTGCCATCTTTTGAGCTACTCTTTTACTAACGAATAGTGGGATTGACGAAACATAATAATTTGCACACGGTTAAAAGGGGAAGCATGTTTGGTTTGATGGGAATTCGAACTAGCGACCCTCACATTAAAAGTCGAACGCCTTAACCCACTTGGCCTTCCGGGCTCTCGGTCCTGATACGAGAATCGGCGTGAGTGCTGCTCACTAAAAACTAAACTTTTACGAAAACTATCACATGTAAGTATTATAATTGTATCTTGGAGCATATGTATTAGAGGAGAAATGAATAATGCAGTTAAATACTCGGAGCGCAAAAAAAGTGAATGATAAAAGTGTGCAATTTCAGTTAACGCGTAGAGGGGGAAAGAATGAATAGAGAAATTATGTAACGTGAGGTACACATAATGTTGAAGAAGCATATATTGAGAAGATATATTTCAGTAGAAACGGATGAAGAAGATGTTGAAGCGAATATTTATGTTGGTAGAATTCAGTAATTAATTGCATTAAGACTAGAATTTAAATATCATAACATGTTTGGAATTGTTGTTGCTGTTTTTGAATTAAGAACAAAGCTACACAATGGGCTATCTGTGCTCTGCCCACCATAGGTATCGAAACCCGGATTTTAGCGTGTAAGTCCGCAGACATACCGCTGAGCCACTGGGGGGCATATGTTTGGAATAAAGAAGTGAGAAGCTAATATAGGACGTGCGTATAGTAACCAAACTAAACGCTATCGACGTACACCAATGATATTCGTATTTCGTCTTCGAAACATTTTAAATTACCGTATTTCACAAAACGTACCTCATTTGTACGCGCGTTTGTCAATACAGTGTATTGTTATGAACAAAGGTTTGTCCTGCTGATTTATTGTTTACTTCAGCATATACTTGAGGACTAGGTGAATGGAATACGTTTCAACAACTTCAGAATCGTCAGGAACTTGGGTAGGTAAAACATTTATCTCTAATAAACACTGTTGTGGTGAATTCTATACAACCTGTTTCATAAGATTTTTACCAACATTATAAAGTTTACCACATGGTGTAAGAATACTATACAAATTCAACCCCAATATTCGGTGCACTGGAAACTACATAAACAGTAGTTTAACTTCTAGTGGAGTGAAGACTGTACAAAATGTAAAATAACTTTAAGTTTCATGAATACTCCACGAGTTGTGTCCTAACTTAAGGCGCATTCAATTCTTTAGTGGCTTCACTATAACCCCAGTCAAATGAGCACTAAAAAACTGTATCTAACATTTAACAAATCCAAATAAAAAAACTGGCTTTTATAAATATCTGAATATGTCATGATCTTAGTTACCTTTTCTCATGAAGAGTGTTGTGTATTGTAATTGTTTTTTATCATTTAAGATATTTTAGTTAATGTAGTTAAGTTCTTCATTTCCTGACATTTTTTTCATTTCTATAAATAACATCTAATTGAAATAAATACAATTTTTCCACTGTTACGTATTTTTATGTTTTATGATTTTCATAGACTAAACGCAACAGAAAAACACAGATAGCAGCTTGTATAATTTATTACACTAAACTATTAACAAATATAACAGATATAACATAAATTATATAATAACAGTGACAGATATTAACTTACAACATTCGAAATTAATTACAAAACAAAATAATACTAGTTTCAAACTTCAAAATTTATCACAATACAAAATGTTACTGGACTGTATCTAATATAATGATCTAAAATGAAAGACTCAAATTCCAGTCTAGGGTGTGAATTTGGTCCCACGAAGAAATTCCGAAGCTTAAATGAAGAAGTTCAGAAACCGTTCAAAGTTCAATAAATTCGCCGACTCTAAGCACAAGCAGTAATTCAGATGAATCGTAGAGATTGACGAAATAAAATCACAGCTTTCATAGATCTAACTTCAGTCACAAATCCAATTTGAATAATCACAGCAAACACTTAGTCTTTCTCAAATAACTGACTGTCTTCTTTTGAAATGAAACTAATGTCTGACTCTCCTCTCTCTGGCATCTTCGTCTGTTTATATATTGTAGGCCTAGACCCTTCGAATAACGGCAAAATTTCTACAGATCTTTAGAGCAATCCGCGCATGTCCGTTTTTGCACGAGAATAAACGTCTAGAAACGAAGTCGCCAGCACTTCATTTTCAAACATATGATTGGTCTACTTAATTCAAGAAAATTCTAAATGTTACCCTAAATGAATAACAACATATTTCATATGTTTAAACTTCGAAACAATAATATAAATATGGAAACATAGATAATAGAAATGAAAATGCAAACACAACACGACATGCCGTCGTTTACAAAATATTTACACATTTACATAAAACCACACAAAGATGTATATGGTTCTTGCAGTACTTTTTGTTATAAGTCTATTTGCAAAACTTCTTGATGCATTGTCTTATTTTGAGAGTATGTGAAGGAAGAACTAGTGGGTTAAAGTATTCTATCTTTTCACTTCAACCAATGTAAATACAGATTCAGTTGCTACGAGTTTTATGAATCGGACCAAGCTGATGATGTATAATTGTTCTTCTGCATGGACAGGTAGTTAATCACTTTTTCAAATCTTTCATCATTCACATTTATATAAGTACCCTTTGAGTTTGTTTCCTTCATACAATTACACCATGTACGATAAAACGAAATAAATATATTTTTATTGAAATAGCAATACAAAGTCAGTATCGTAAATACTGTTTATAAATTTATTTTTAACAAATGCAAAATCATTTTATCTATACTAACAAAAACATGGAAATAAACGCACTCTATGCTTTTCCAAACATTTGTATAAATATAAAATTCGGAGTTCATTCCACGTAGCTGATATAGCACAGATAGCCAGCTGTGTAGGTTTATAATTAACAAAAACAACTACTCTTTAATATGACAGAATTAGAAGTTTCACAATTTATGTATTTAAAATACTGTGTAATTATGAAAATAAAATCGTTAAATTTTATAATCAAATACAGTAAAGATGACTGTTCGAATAAATATATTTACCATTATTATAATGTAGGTGTGAACATTGATAATTTTGTTTGACATTTAGATATATTTATAATGTAATTACTTTCCTAGAATAAAAGAAACGAGTGTTTGTTGTACAATCTGTAAACTTTCGCGGTTATACCAAAAAGAACATTATTATGGACTTTTATATGCAAAAACGGCTGTTCTGGGCCCAGAAAACACTTCAAATAGAAGAGCGAACAACGTTTCGACCTTCTTCGGTCATCGTCAGGTTCACAAAGAAAGGGTTACTGGTCGGAAGCTGACCACGTGTTTGGGAGGGGTTGTATAATTGAGTGTTGCAATGTAGAGGGCGCGGTTTGAATATATAATTTTGTCTATAATATTAATATAGGTATAATGGTGTTCCTTTATATTGGTTTATTTTGGGTTTGAGTTGTTGTATAAGTAAGGCTTCTTTAATTTTTCGTTTGTTTATGTTTGTTTCTTTATTTAGTATTTTAGTGTTTTCTATGGTTATGTTGTGTCCATTTGACTTGCAGTGTTCGAAAACGTGTGAAGGTGACTTTTTATGTTCTTTGAATCTGGTTTCCATTTTTCTACTTGTTTCTCCTATATAGAAGTCGTGGCAGTTATCACATTGTATTTTATAAATAATGTTGGTGTGGTGTTTGTCAGTGTAGTTCTTACATAGTATAGACCTTAGTTTTGTGCCTGGTTTTTGAATAAATTTAGTGTTAACTGGAATGTTATATTTTGTTACTAGTTTTTGCCAAATGTTGGTTATTTGTTTGCTGATGTCAGGAATATATGGTATACAGCAGTATATGGTTTCGTGATTTTTGATTCGTGAGATATATTTACTTTTGTTGGTTGATTTTGCTTTCTGTCTAGGTGTGTGCGTATAATGTTTTCTACGGTTTGTGGAGGAAACTTGTTAATGTTGATGAAGTGTTGTTTTATTTTATCTAATTCATCGTTAATTTTATCTGGTGAGCATAGTTTTATGGCTGTGTTTATCTGGTTTCTTAGTATGTTGAGTTTTTGTTTTGTTTCATGTGCTGAGTCCCAAGGAATGTATAGTCCAGTATTGGTGATTTTTCGGTGGATTTCTGTTTTGAATTGTGTGTCGCTTCTTATAATTTTGAGGTTAAGAAATGATATTTGATTGCTTTCTTCCTGTTCACATGTGAAGTTAATGTTGGGATGTATAGAGTTAATGTGAGTGAAAAAGTTAAGTATGTGTTCTGTAGATTCGAATCCCGCAATCGTGTCATCTACATATCTGTACCAGTATAGTGGTGGATGTAATGCTGTATTAATTGCTTGTGTTTCAATTTGTGTCATAAAAATATTGGCTAGAACTGGCGATACTGGGTTGCCCATGCTTAGGCCATTTGTTTGTATATAGTTTTGGTTGTTGAACATGAAGTTTGTCTTTATTGTGGTGAATTCTATGAGGGTTGCTAACTGGTTACTGGGAATGTCTATGATCGGGTTAGGGTCTCGAATATAGAGTTCTAAGGCTATCTTGCAGGCTTCTGTTGTTGGAACTTCTGTGAAGAGGGATATAACATCGAAACTGGCCATTAAGGCTTTATGATTAAGTTGATTTAGATTGGACTTGAAATTAAAAGAGTCTTTGATGAATGAGCTGGCTGATGTTGCATATTTGGAGAATGCCCATGCTATGTATTTACCAAGATTGTAGTTAAACGATTCATATGTTGACATTATTGGTCGTAATGGACAATCTGGTTTATGAGGTTTGGGGATGCCGTATATTTGCGGTGTGCGTGAGTCGGTTTTACGTAGGTAGGAATAAAGTGTTTGTGAAATTGTGTTGGCTTTTTTTATTTGTAGTAGTAATTTGTTTAGTTGCGTCTCATGTGTCTTTGTTGGATTTGTGTGTATTGGTTTAAATTTGTTCGTGTCTGATAGGATGTTATTCATTTTTTGTATGTATTCATTCGTGTTCATTATTACTATAGCGTTACCTTTATCTGCTTTTAGAATTTTTATGTTTCTGTCTTGTTTTAGGTTTCTAATGGAATTAATGTCTCTTTTTGTAAGGTTGTTTTTTAGTTTTCTGTTTTGTGAAATTATGTTGATAGTTTTGTAAGAAAATTCTTTGAAAAAATCGTTTAAGATAATGTTTTTAGGTGGTTCTGGAAAATATAAATTTGTAATTTTACCTGGGAAGTTTGGCAGTTGGATGTCAATAAAGTTATCTAAGTTGTCTTCTTTCTGTTTGTTGTTTTTGTTTTCTGTAGAAAGTATCACAAGTCTCCTGGCTAGGTCTTCTAAACATGTTTTGATTTCTATGGTTGGAATGTACCTTGGTGCTATTGCGAAGTTGAGTCCTTTGTTAAGTAGATGTATCTCGTCTGTGTTTAATTGTCGGTCAGATCTGTTAATTATGAGGTTGGTCAACGGTTTGTCATGTTGATGTTTTTTCTGTTGCTTACATCTTAGTTTTTCAAGTTTTTTGTTGTGGCGGATCTTTTTGTCTCTATCGTTTTTAGTATTGATTTGGTTTATGTTTCGTTGTATAAGTCCGTAAATCTCTGGTTTAAACCAAATGTTGCCTTTAATACATTAAATGTTTGTAAGGGCCTGTATTTGATTATAATTTCTTTATATCCATGAATCTTTGAAAATAAATTACTTTCAACATGCTTAATGTATCATCAGTTTTGGAACTGCATCAACCTACTGGACTATACAACATAGCCTTGAAGTTACAGTTATTCCTTTAGGGTTGATTACGAATGTTGGAGTAATCTTATGTCTTGGCTTTCAGCTATCTGAATCAATGGAGGTATGTAACATAGTCTAGTACCGTATTTTATTGTCTTGATTTTATTGAAAACAACTGTACTACAGATATATTTGAAAACAATAAGAAAATAAAGAACGTATAGGAATTAAAATACCAGGAATATAAATAATGTTTAGTGAAGATTATTATCATGAACCAAATTATTTTACACAAAACTTTAACACATAAAGAATCCTTATATGTGAAAATGTTACTTATGGTGATTCTCTGTGGACCAATCAATCAATATGGAGAATATTTAATACCAATTAAAATACTATTTTGAAATTAAATGTTGCTTTAGAAATTGCCGTCTCCTTTCATTATTTTTTTAGACTTAAATTTGTTATATCTACTCTGTGATGCTGTAATTATTTACAGTAGGAATTGTTTTCTGTAGTGATTCCTCTTACATAGTGGCCTTGTTCTCTTCAGTAATGGATGATATAATTACTTACATGTCACAAGTCATACATTTATTACAACTAATCTATCAACTTGTTCATAAGTTGTGGCAAGGTGTGTGGCAAATGTAATGCTATGGAAGAGACAGTCTCAATGTTGAATGGGTCACTGATGCTGACTTACCAAGGTCTAAGACGATAATCTGATCGTGTATTTGGTGATGGAAATGACGTGGTATCATTGTATTCCAATCTAAAAAATGATGTTCTATGTAAAATATATAAATTACATTAAAAACATCCGATGTTCAGTTAGTGGGATAGTTATTTCAGAAATGGCTTTCACACCGGTTTTAATGAATAACTTGCATATATTATTTACGAACACTAATAACCTTCAACCTGATGCTGATTGGTACGTTTGTTACTTAATTATTAATAGTGTCTTGGTAGGAATAGTGTTTTAACTAGATTTGATAGTCTGCAAGTACTTGATATCAAATTGAAATATTCAATCAGATTGATAATTAAAAGGTTTTATAATTCCAAAGTTTTGTTTTGAGTACTAGAAAAAAATTGGTAATATCAAATTTAATATTTAGAGACTGTATGCTACCTCACAGGAAGAAATTTATTACTGATAATAAAATGTGTCCGTTTGATCGCAATCAGACACATTATCACTTGTCTATATAATTAGTCAGGTCAATGTAGCTCCTTATACTTTAATTTTTTTTTATTGATATTTTAACACAATTGCATAATATTACGGCAGTGTTACTAACAGAACTCCAAAAGAATGAAATAACACTTTTTTGATATATTTTTAACCAACAAGACTTTGTTGGCTGTTAATGTTTGTCACGCGTTGTTCTAGTTTCCATTTTCAAAATAATTTTATTCCAATTAATCTAACTCTCTGTATTCACAGTTAGTGTCTGTTATAGGCATGGTATAAAACCCATGCTAGCTTTCATAAAATTAAGAAATTCGAATAATAGATTCAATGTTATTCACCTTTGAAATACAAATCAAACAATACATTCAACTGCCTTCTGACAATAAACTAACAATATTACAATAATATGAGGTAACTATTTTGCAACGTGCATAATTCGATACATAACAAAAACTTCCCAGCTTTACCGTCAAAATGAACGTCAAAGAAGCATAATTGTTTTTATTTACAATTGAAACTGTTAAATCCCACCGTTTGCTCTCCCTGATTATTTTCTCCACTTTGTCAAGAAAGTGAAAATTTGCGTTTTATAAACTGGGATATTACATTCTACCATGAATATATTAACCAAAATACAATACTATAGCAAATTATATTGTGAGATTACACAATAAAGCCATCAAAGAAACATGAATAAAACCAACAGTTATACAATCAAGGATTCATCAACAAATGTATTCATCGATACATTAGTAAAATCAACAATGAATGTGTTAATAAAATAAAGCATAGATACAAAGAAAAGTAATCGTGAACATATTAATAAGGTAAACTGTGATCCAACAATGGATATGTTGATATGTTAATCACGGATACACGAATAAAGTAAATCGGGATTAAACATTAAAGAAAACCGCAGATACTTTTGTAAAGCCAATCATAGATTCGTTAATAAAGCTGTCCATGATACAGCCGTTCGTACGTACGTAAACTTAAAAATAAAGACGCGTATATCAAAAACATGATGGGAGACTATATTTGGGGGCGTGATACGTGACAGTGATTTACATTAAGGTCGCATATCTCGTAAAACTACTCACTTCTATATGTTTTAGTTCATTTTTGTATAACCTTACAATAAACACATATAAAACTTGATTCATATGTTGTTTTATTCAGACCTTATGTAAATAAAAATGTAGAAATTTGCCCGTTTTTACAGAGAAAATAGGTTAATTCCCGAATCTAGTTATCCAGGTCACAATAGCCAAGTTTAAAGGAAACAATGACCTTTTTCTCAATTTTTATAAAATAAGCAATTAAAAATTACAAATGCTATTTAGTGTAATACAGTGTAATATGTTTCTTAGCTTCCTAACTACTGGATTATTTTGTTTCTTCACATTGGGCTCTTCTGTAACTATTTGGCTTGTAGCGTTTTATCGAATTATACCGTACTTCGGGTGGTTTGGAGCATTTAGTTGAGTTGGGACTATTTCCTTAATTATTACGTTATGAGAATCTGTTTAGACGAAATTAACAATAATGTAGGTGTTAAGTTCTATTGAGTTTTCAGGAGGCAAACTGTATACACAGCTCTTCCCTCAATGATAGCCCTAGAGATTCGATTTAAGTTTATACAAGTTAACTCTCAACCCCCACTGGATTTTCTTTCTTGTGCTCGTGTGGTGCACTTTAAATGTTCTACCTTAAAAAGGCATGGACACGAGGTTAGAGAACTCGAACCTTAATATGAGGATCGCGGGTTCGACTCCCCGTCACACCAGACATGCTTGACCTTTCAACCGTTGGGGGAGTGATAATTTGACGGTAAATCCCGCTACTCTTTTATGAAAGAACAGCCCAAGAGATGGAGGTGGATAGTGCTGGCAAGCTGTCTTTCACCTAGTTGTACACTGTTAGATTAGGAACAGCTCGTGTATACAGCCCTCATGTTGGTTTTCGCGAAATTCAAAAGAAACAAATAAACAAATCTTAAAAAGGTTCGCAGGTAACTTTAAGAAACTACGCTATTTCATCTTTTTCGTCTTTAAAATACATAAAACACCAATAAATATGATAAAAATGAACAAAATCTCAGCGTAGATTTTCAGTAACGTTTATTCTCCAAGAAAATTGTTATAGTTTAGTAAAAGAGTATCGGAGATGTAGAAGATAAGTCGCGAAACTAGTCGCAAATAACTAAGTAGATGTAAATAAAATGTCTACTGGCTGAACTTAATACATTTAGTGCGTCAAATCAAATCAGAATTTTCCCTTTTTCTACATAAATCTATATTCTAAATTACGACAAAATTATTAGGGCCTGCACCCTTGTGGCACAGCAACATGACTGTGGGTGTCGTTGTTTGTTATCAACCACAAAGCTTCACAAAGGTCTTCCTTGTTGAACACAGCACACATAGCTCATTATGTAGCGTTGAGCTTAGGTTTAAACAAACACACGTCCCAGCATGGCCAGATGATTAGGGCTCTTGTCTCGCAATTCTAGGAAACGCGAAGTCTAATCCCCATCACACCAAACTTGCTCGCCCTCTCAGCCGTGAGGGAGTTTTAAGTGACGGTAAATCCTACCTTTCGTTGGTAATTTTTCGACGCCTTCACGGCTGAAAGGTTGAGCATATTTGGTATTACAGGGATTCGAACCGGCGACTAACAGATAACATAAACTGTTTTATGATATTAAGATTTCACCTTTAAAACGTTATAAATCTTTACTTCATTACAATTTTTCGCCTTAAGAAGTTGTGTAGAAGCTTCATTATATTAACATTCTTCATCTTAACAAGCAGTATAAAATTACTTCTTTATAATTTTTAACTTGAAAAAGTTGTAGAATGTTTTTTATTACAGCATAACTTTTTTCTTTATGAAGTAAAATAATTTGTTTTTGCACTTCACAATTTTTCGTCTGAAAAGTTTGTTGTTAAGCGTAAAGCTGTACGCTGGGACATCCTTATTTTGTCACCATGGGTATCAAAACCTAGTTTTTGGCGTTATATGTTAATTTGAGCCACTAGTGGAAGGCACCTTAAGAAGGAATGAAAGCTTTTAATTATATTTTTCTCCTTGAGAAATACTCTACACAATAACTGTATTTCTATTTCTCACTGTTGATTAGTGTTCGTTTTGAAATGCCATATCATTTTTATTCAGGTCAAGTAAAAGTTGTTTTAAGAATAATTAAAATTGTATAAGAAACTGCAAGTTGTTTTTATATATTCTAAATGTATATTTTATTACCGGCATCAAATTCTCTAAAAAAAATAGGAAAGAAACTATTGGGTTTGAACCATGATAATAAATACACAGCTCTCAAGAACTTAAACTCTCGTAACAATGATAAATCAACTTCAAATATATATTTATTTCTATATTCTAGTATGGAGGGGCGTAGATTTTTTACACCAGATGGGGGGATGATTTTTGCAACCACTTCTATGGACTGTTCAATTTACAAATTGGTAATCTTTCATTACCTGAAAACATACTGTCACAGAGTAATCTTGTTGCCATGATAATTGCATGTATACTTAGGCCTCCTGACTGATATTTACGAACTATCGTAGAGGGGATCCTTTGTGCAACCACTAAACCACCGCAAACCATGACAGAGCCTAGAGAGTTGTCTGAATTCGATTCATCCGTATAAATTGGAATAAAATAATGGTTCAAAAGATGTTCGACAAATAAAAGACGGTACTTCTAATCAGGAGTATCCGCCTTTCACAGATGATTGAAAAAAACGTTCACATTTGTGATGGTTATAAGCCATGGGCGAATGGGCCGACCAGTGGTGACAGCAACGTCACCTGAGGACAGCCTATTTCAAGAAAAATGGCAGACCAAACTCACGAATAGAGAATTTTGGAAATCCCTTGTGCAGAACCAAAGCCCTAGACGGTGAACGGTGTCCAACATCTTCAAGCTAATATCCTGCCAGAACCAGAGACCACAGAGCCATAGACCAGTTTCAAACAACTGACAGCACGATAGATCTTTAGCATCAAACGTCGATCTATTCTTCAAAAGTTGGAAGCGAGAAAACGAGGGATGTTTAATGGACATATACACTTGATACATAGTTTCTTGATTTGGAAAGTGAATTTAAACTGACACTCAATAAAAAAGCCCCAATAATGCTGTCTCAACAAGCATGGGAAAAGAAATATCACCGGGATAAAACTTTGAATCAAGGTGGAATTATTTTTGGTGGAAAAAATCCATGCAGACAGTTCAGAGAAAGAAAAGTAAAATCGCTTGCAGAGCCAATTTTCAATGGTAAGGGCGAGTTATTCCGTGATGGCTTTGGTCTTTAAACTTAAAAGTCTAGCACTGAAGACATATCTGTTATGTAATGTAAATGTTTTGTAAACGACAACATGTCGTGTTGAGCTTAAAGTTTCATTTCTATTATTTATATTTCCATATTTATATTACTGTTTCAAAGTTTAAACAATAAAATACGTTGTTCTTCATTTAAAATAACATTTAGAATTTTCTAGAATTAGGTAGATCAAATATATGACTATAAATGGAAATGTTTGGCGGCCTAGCGTCTAGACGTAGAATTTCGTGCAAAAAGATACATGCGCAGATTACTCTGTCGAAGTTCCGGTAAATGTTTGAAAAAAGTAGACTTACTAGTATAAAAGGACGGTGACGCGAGGGAAAAAAAGGAGAAGAGTCAGTCATTAGTTTATATTTAATTCAAGAAATAGTGTCTTTGCTCGAGAAGTTTTCAACGTTCGCTGTGTGGTTCTTCAACTTAACTTTGTGACTAGAGCTAGATCTACAGAAACTGTGATTTTGTTTCATGAATCCTTGCGATTCATTTGAATCACTGGTTGTGCTGAGGGTGGACACGTACGGGACTGTTTAAGAGAAACCGAGGCGAATTGGAAAACAACAAATTTGGGACATTCATCGTAAAAGGAACGTCATCAAAATTATTGAACTGTGAATTTTTCTGGACTTTTATTCTAGATCATTATATTAGATACAGGCCAGTGCCATTTTGTGTTGTAATTGATTTTGAATGTTGAAAGTGAATGTCTGTCATTGTTAATATATAATTTACGTTATATTTGTTACATATATATTAGGTTACTGTAATAAATTATACAAGCTGTTATCTGTGACTTTCTGTTGCGTTCATAAAACATAAAAAAACGTAACACATCCCACATGGACTCCATATTCCTGAAGGAAAGAATGGAAATGTGTCGAACCCACACTACTTAAAATTACAAATTCATTTAACAATTAAAAAAGGGCAAATGGCAACACAACCCATATGAGTGGAGGTCTTGCAAAATGCTGTTTCTCCAGGTAGTACCATGAGCCTTCTTGAGGGCAAATAATACTGATAGAAGATGTTGCCACTTCTCTGATCAACGTTTCATATTGACTAAAGATTGCTCTTTTGGGCAAGATCCAGGAATAAAGTTTCTTAGAAAAACCGCACCTTAAATAAGAAAGGTAATAGTCATATGCCACAGCAGTGCTTCACAACCTCTTCCGATATCATTCATTTTTCATAAGTCATTTACCCCAGTTTGAATAAAGGCGGAAGTACTAATTAAAGTGCCCCCAGTGGCTCAGCGGTATGTCTGCAGACTTGCAGGCTAAAATCCGGGTTTCGATACCCGTGTTGGGCAGAACACAGATAGCCCATTGTGTAGCTTTGTGCTTAATTCGAAACAGCAACAACAACAACTAATTAAAGTGCAGATTTCTTTATCATGGCTTAAATGCATCAAATTATAACTGGAACTAGTACATAATAAATTGAATAAAAAATAAACGTGTGTTCTCAAGATGGCTGGTAAGGATATTAAAATTATTTATTATTTTATGGAGCACCTCTTTCTATTATTTTGTTGTAAAGTTGTAAAAGAATCGACATTTGCAGGAATTACAACATATTTTATTTAAATATTTAGGGTTTATTTATACCACTGTTGGCAAAATACAATATTATATTCCAAAAAACATGATAATTTGAAGATGATCTAAGAAGATCGAATTTGTTTGTTTGGGAATTTCGCACAAAGCCAGTCGAGGGCTATCTGTGCTAGCCATCCCTAATTTAGTCGTGTAAAACTAGAGGGAAGTCAGCTAGTCATCACCACCCATCGCCAACTCTTGCGCTACTCTTGTACCAACGAATAGTGAGATTGAACGTCACATTATACGCCCCCACGGCTGGGAGGGCGAGCATGTTTACGGCGACGCGGGCTCTATCCTGCGATTCTCGGACTACGAGTCGCCCGTCTTTAGCGCTTGGCCATGCCAGGCCAAGAATATCAAAATGTCGTTCACTATTTTATGTTAATAAAAGCTTTAATACCAATATGAGCTGTCTTGAGAATACATTTTTTTTAATTCAAGTGGGTTTCTCGTCATCACGAAAAAATAAATATATTTATCACACTGCAACTCGAATAAACAATGATCACTAAATACTTTTTCTTTGTTCTTTAATTTGTTGTATAATTGATAATACTCGTTATTCTGATTAAACCATGAGTGAACCATTCCAACACTTGAGAAGCAACAGGTAAGCTGGTTAGATCTTTACAACATAAAAATGGGTAGTGTTACGTATTATAGTTTATTTCGGACGACCTTCTGATTTAATATGCCATGTATGTTAAACTATTAGTATTTGAAATAACCAGAAACTTGAATTTATAAGTTAATTAAATGGAGTACGTGTCAAATTTATGGTATTTACAAACAAGATTGATAAACCTAACTTTCTTTTAAACACAAATATATTTTAATATACAAACAAAAAACAATACAATTTATAACAACCGTTACTGTTAATAGTTATCACAAATGATGGTTTATATACAATAGTTTTACAAATTTACAGACAATAATACTTGTCTCTGGGTGTGATGGTTTTTATGTACCATTTAGGTGAGACAAGATCGTCACTCAAAATCACTGAGCAACGCCACTAGCAATCACTAGAATTAAATACGATCCTAGTTAGGAAAACACGTATGTTCAAGAAATCTTGAGAGAAATGAAAAAAAAAAATTTGTTGTTGTTGTTTTGAATTAAGCACAAAGCTACACAATGGGCTATGAGTGCTGTTCCCAACACGGGTATCGAAACCCGGATTTTAGCGTGTAAGTTCGCAGACATACTGCTGAGCCACTGGGGGCAAAAACCGTACAAGATAGACCTTTATAAAGCACTCGGGTTGTAAAGTTGCTATCTTACTGCACACACAGCTGGTACGTTGCTCACGAAGCAGCAATAAAAAATTCAGAAAATGCACAAATAAATTATTTTCATAAAAAGTAGCGAAATTACACACAAGTTACGTTTTATACTGAATAATTTTGTATATTAATGAGTTTTGGGTTATTCAAAAGAATCTTAATGGATGAAAGAAATTAATCCAATTAATGTAATTAATTATATTGTGATACCAAATGAAAATGTTGTATTCCCATATTCGCTTCTATTACTGAAGTCTATTTTGTTGGTCTCATTATGACATCCTAGTTCTTTCTCATACTTATTCAATATTTGATACTTCTGGAGAGTTCTTTGTTTATGATATGTTTAGCATTCTCTTCTTTATCTCAGAGCTATGGTGTGTTAAGTCACCAGGTTCTGCACTACCCTTTCGGGGTTTGATGTTTTTTTTGTTTTTCGGGACATTGCCTTCTGTCAAACCACTCATTCTTTAGATACAAGTACACACATAACTTCTCCAGTGAATCTTGCAGATGTTTCGGGTACATTGCCTCATTTGTAGATCTTTCATCTCCTTATGAAATTATAATGATGAGTAATTCATGCCAATACCATTTCCAACATTCTTTTACTGATTATCAAGCCAGATATGTCTCTTTACTTATGCCGTATTCTCTTATTGAAACAAGTGTCTGGATAAAGACATGACTTCTAGAATTTTGGAATAGGACGAATGCTAAGTTCTATTAAATGTTCTCAAATCCTTTGTTCAATATTGTTTTTTTATTCTCATCCATGCTGGTGTATCACTTATTCATGATCCACTCTGTCAATTCCATGGCCATGTTTCAAACCAACTGTCCAGGAGCTACACATTTCAAGACCATTTGCTATCGTTTACTGAGAATACTCTTCTTGGCTCATTCACATCAGGATTGGCTAATTGCCTATTATTTACTGGAACCTCAGAAATTTGTTATAAATTGTTTCTCTTAGTTAATTTGTTCTCTTCCGTTATATTAGTATATACACGCTACGGTATTCTGTGAGGCATATTCTTAATTGGACATATTCCTCATAGATGTTATTACCACTCTATTCTTCACTATGGGTTTCCTTTTTACAGGTCTTCTGTTTCTATTTCATTAGTTATGGCTACTATTGTTTTCAACCAGATTTTGTCTTACCTCCTTCCATATGTGTGTTTTAATCTAGGTCACCTTCCTTAAGTACTCGCCTTGATATGTGATAATCCTTATTGGATCGAATGGTTGGTTACTCTTTGGCGAGCTCAACCTTGGTTTTTTAAGATTGTAATTCAGATCCCCTTCTGCTACCCAGCAAAGGATATTTAGCTCTTTTTCTCTCATTTTTTGTTATGGGATTTCTTCAACCCATTTTCTATCAGAAAACACACTCCAATTGTGGTATTCTTCTTGTTTCCCTTCCACTCTTTATATCTCTCAAGGCCATTTGAATTTATTCCATCTTCCATACATTTACTTCTGGCCATTATGCTGTGAAACACCTTCCTGTCTTTTCTACCTTGGTGTTCATCCATGGTTTTTCAGACTCTGTTTTAGCTATTTACTGAAAAGAAATTGTTACAGTATTTTGCCTTTTCTGTTGCTCCAATGTTTCTTCTTTTGTCCTTCCTACTTTCCTCCATTCTTCTCCAACCTCCTTTCATAAATTCCATGCCTAAATTCAAACGTAGTACGGATTTGCACATTCTTACATTTGTCTTGGATTCTTTCTCTTGTATTGTGTTTTACTCCGGATATAGTTCTTGATTTTCATGCCCATGATTACTGTCATTTTGTTATCTATACTATGGATACCTCTTATACCTTTTCCACTACTTTTTTCCTGAACTTGTGAAGGTAAACATACTTTCCACATCTCCCTTCTATCTTCTTGGTCATTCACACCCATTTCATCTCCTATCTCCTATTTATTCTGTTTAACGTTCCATTTCAGTAGCTTCTCCTTTTTCGGGTACCTACCATGGTCTGTTCGACAGGTGATACGTTTCCAAAGAAATCAAAGAGGATTATACAAAACTCAGAGAACTCATGTTAGTTGAAGAGTTTAAAAGATGTATTCCCGTAGAGTTAAAAACTTATATTCATGAACAAAAATCTTCCAACATTCATGATGCTGCTGTCTTGGCAGACGAGTATGCTTTGACTCATAAAAAGATTTCTCATACAAAAGCAAAACAAATCACACAGCAAAGAAACCCAATGACTCATTCAAATATTATGCAAATGTCGACAGAGACAAAAAAGAGCAAACTTCAAATTCTCAAACTAAGACTCCATCTTATTCTCAAAGCTCGTCACCTACCAAAAACGTGTCATTCTCATCCAAAACATGTGCTTATTGTAAGAAACCTGCTCATCTGATTTCTGAGTGCTATAAGGTAAAAAACAAGCCATCACCCCATAGTTTCATTTCGCCCTTGTTGGATACATCATTGGTTCCCAATGATTTTCACCCTGTCCATTCCACTGTGGATTCTAAGCCCAATATTATTGATGAACCTGAAAATCTTGTTGAGGACAAATTTAAGCCTTTCATCACTGAAGGTTTTGTTTCTTTTGTTGCGATTCACGTCTACAACCAATTAAAATCCTGTGGGATACTGGAGCTTTTCAGAGTTTGATTTTGGAAAGTGTACTTCCGTTTTCTAAAAAGTCATCCGTTGGAGCCAGTGTGCTCATTTCTGGTGTAGAAGGTGGCGTCGTTTCTATTCCTCTTCATAGATTAGATTTACATTCGGACTTAGTTTCAGGCCCAATGACTGTGGGTATTAAAGCCTCATTGCCTGTTGAAGGTGTGTCTATGCTTTTGGGGAATGATTTGGCTGGTAGTAAGGAGGTACCAGAGGTTCGTGTTGTTGAAGCACCTGTTATTAGCCCCAGTACAGAGCAACTCGTTGAAAAGTTTCCTGATGTTTTTCCCGCCTGTGCTGTTACTCGTTCGCAGGAATCCAAAGAGGATTTTTCTTTATCTGACACATTCATGTCTCGCATCGATGAGATTTCTAACTCAACTTTAAATTCTACTGATGACTCTAAGTCATTTTTTAACTCTCTTCATCGAAACAAACTTGTTGAGGAACAGGACAATGATCCTGAAACTCGTTCTCTTCTACAACTGGGTGTTGATGAAAAGGAAATGGGAACTGTCCCTATTTGTTACTACCAGAAGTCAGGTGTGTTAATGAGGAAATGCAGACCTCCTGACGTTACTGCTGATGAAGAGTGGAATGTTATTCACCAAATCGTCATTCCAAAATGCTATCGGAATGATATTCTTAGTCTTGCTCATGACCATGTATTGTCGGGATACTTAGGTGTAAGAAAGACCTTAGATCGTATCCGACGACATTTTTATTAGCCAAAGATGCGCCAAGATGTTGTTGACTTTTGTAAGACATGCCATTCTTTCCAAATGACTGGAAAACCAAATAAGGGGATTCCAAAAGCACCACTGCAGCCTATTCCTGCCTTTGAAGAACCGTTCTCAAGGGTCATTATCGACGGTGTTGGCCAAATGCCAAAAAGCAAAGCAGGAAATGAATACCTCTTGACGATTCCCTGAGGCAATCCCTTTGAGAAAAATCACTGCTCCCAACATCGTCAAGGCTATTGTCAAATTCTTTATCATGTTCGGGATTCCAAAAGTTGTGCAATAAGATCAAGGCTCAAATTTTATGTACAAGCTATTTAAACAAGTCATGCATGATCTAAACCTCCATCAAGTTTCATCCAGTGCATACCATCCTGAGTCACAAGGTATTTTTGATCGTTTCCACCAAATTACGGCCACAAACACTCAAAAAACTGAGTTGAGAGTGTTCCCTTTTTATTGTTTGAAGTTCGTGAGGTAATTTCAGAATCTACTGGATTTAACCCTTTTAAGTTGGTTTAAAAAGACAAATAAACAAAAAAAAAGTTTTCACAAGTTCAAATTTTTATTTTTGCTTTTAAGGGGGACAGTGTTATGTATATGTGTAAATATTTTGTAAAAGACAACATGTCGTGTTGTGTTTGAGAAAGATTAAGTGTTTGCTGTGATTATTCAACTTGGATTTGTGACTGAAGTTAGATTCTACGGAAGCTGTGATTTTATTTCGTCATTCTCTACGATTCATCTGAATTACTGCTTGTGCTCAGAGTCGGCGAATTTATTGAACTGTGAACTGTTTCTGAACTTCTTCATTTAAGCTTCTGAATTTCTTCGAGGGACCAAATTCACACCCTAGACTGGAATTTGAGACTTTCATTTTATATCATTATATTAGATACAGGCCAGTACCGTTTTGTATTGTGATTAATTTTGAAGTTTGAAACTAGTGTTATTTTGTTTTGTAATTAATTTTGAATGTTGTAACTTAGTATCTGTCACTGTTATCATATAATTTATGTAATATTTGTTAATAGTTTAGTGTAATAAATTATACAAGCTGTTATCTGCGTTTTTCTGTTGCGTTTAGTTTACGAAGAACATAAAAACATTAAAAAATACGTAACAAACACATGGTGTAAGAATACTCTACAAATTCAACCCCAATATTCGGTGCACTGAAAACTATATAAACAGTAATTTAATCTCTAGTGGAGTGAAGACTGTACAAGATGTAAAATAACTTTTAGTTTCATGAATACTCCACGAGTTGTGTCCTAACTTAAGGTGCATTCAATTCTTTTGTAGCTTCACTATAACCCCAGTCAAATGAGCACTAAAAACTGTATCTAACATCTCGTACAGCAAATAATAAACAATTTTTTCTCTATCCTCTAGTTTATAAAACATATTCTATCCTCATTTGAAGTAAAACTTATCATTTTATATTCTAACCTGTAAAAAAGCGAATGGCGTATAAACACAACGCTAATCAATAGACACTTTACACTGTGTAACGTAACGTTTAATGCAATAAATGTTATATAATTATTATGATAACTTCATGTACAGTTAAGACGAGGCTTCCTACAGAGGATGGACAAAAATACGTGTTAATTTGTTATGTTTTTTGTGAGATAACGAACACATCCATAAACTATATGTTTTTAGAACGCTTTCGACGAGATATCTTGAGATATGATCTCAAATCCTAATTAAAACACTGGCTTTTATAAATATCTGAACTTGATATGATCTTAGTTACCTTTTCTCATAAAGAGCGTTGTGTATTTGTTGCAGTTTTTATTCCAATTATCCCACAAAATGACCAATATTTAACAAGACAGCCAATTGTATTTTTATGATTTGAGGTATTGTAGTTAATTTAGTTAAGTTCTTCATTTCCTGACTTTTTTCATTTCTATAAATAACATCTAATTGAAATAAATACAATTTTTCCATACAAAGATGTATATGATTCTTACAGTACTTTTTGTTGTAAGTCCATTTGCAAAACTTTTTGATGCATTGTTTATTTTGAGGGTATGTGAAGGAAGAACTAGTGGGTTAAAGTATTTCACCTTTTCAATTAAACCAACGTAAATACAGACTCAGTTGCTACGAGTTTTATGAATCGGAACAAGCTGATGATGTATAATTGTTCTTCTGCATGGACAGGTAGTTAATCACTTTTCAAACCTTTTTTCATTCTCATTTATATAAGACAGTAAAAAATTAATTGAGTATGAGTTGTGCAAACGATATTTGAAAGTCAGTACAGTTTGGGTTTGTTTCCTTCATACAATTACACCATGTATAAAACGAAATAAATATATTTTTATTGAAATAGCAATACAATGTCAGTATCGCAAATACTGTTTATAAATTTATTTTTAACAAATACAAAATAATTTTATCTATTCTAACAAAAAACATGGAAATAAACCATCTCAATGCCCTTCAAAACATTTGTATAAATACAAAATTCGGGGTTCATTCCACGTAGCTGATGTAGCACAGATAGTCAGTTATGTAGGTTTATAATTAACAAAAACAACTACTCTTTTATATGACAGAATTAGAAGTTTCACCCTTTATGAATTTAAAATACTGTGTAATTATGAAAATAAAATCGTTAAATTTTATAATCAAATACTTGTTTGTTTGTTTTGGAATTTCGCACAAAGCTACTCGAGGGCTATCTGTGCTAGCCGTCCCTAATTTTGCAGTGTAAGACTAGAGGGAAGGCAGCTAGTCATCACCACCCACCGCCAACTATTGGGCTACTCTTTTACCAACGAATAGTGGGATTGACCGTCACATTATACACCCCCACGGCTGGGAGGGCGAGCATGTTTAGCGCGACTCGGGCGCGAACCCGCGACCCTCGGATTACGAGTGCACGCCTTAACGCGCTCGGCCATGCCAGGCCTTAATCAAATACAGTAAAGATGACTGTTCGAATAAATATATTTACCATTATTATAATGTAGGTGTGAACATTGATAATTTTGTTTTACATTTAGATATATTTATTGTGTAATTACTTTCCTAGAATAAAAGAAACGAGTGTTTGCAGTACAATCTGTAAATTTTCGCGGTTATACCAAAAAGAACATCATTGTGGACTAACAAAAGATATTTACAATGATAAGAAAATTGCACCTGCTATAATCAGAAACTGTGCTGTGTACTAATAAGAAAAACTGTTATCTCTAACAATAAAATAATCAAGTATTTTAATAGTTGTAATACTCATACCGATTATTAGCAAAGTGAGAACATTTTATGTAATAATCAAAAAATCGTATTTCCTATGAAAAATATAAAATGGTAGTGTATTGTTGAGGAAAGTGTATTTTGAATACAAAATATAATAGTAATCAATCACACAAAAAGCTATTCGTAACAATCAGATAATTATAATGTTAAAAAATAGGTTAAATAATATTTTAGCCGAAATATTCAGAGAGCGATCTTTAAAAATACCACCTGCTGATAATGTTGAAGGTTTTGTTTGATTGTTGAGAGCTGACTACAAAGCTACACAATGGTGATCTTGTTATCTGTGGTATCAAAACACAGTTTCTTGTGATATAAATCCGCAGATGTACCGTATGATGTAACTGAGTCGTACATGAATACTTACAACTCTAAAAATTATTTCTAAACACATGGTGCAGCTTCGTGCATAACCATAAACAGAAAAACAGAAGTCTTTAAAGAAAGAAAACAACTTTTAATCAATAAAATATTGCAATTTAATTCATAAAACATTGTATTTAACTGTCAGCAAGATATCTGTAGTAATAAGAAAAGTACAATATACTGATTATAAAATAGTATCTAATTTGTAGACAAATATCTGCAATAATAATAAAACGTGACTGATATAAGCCGAGAACAGTATCTGTAATAATCAGAATTCTTTATCAAACAATAACATGAAATCACTGTTTGTAGTCATGGAAAAGTTGTAATTAATAATATCTAAAACATACCTGTAATAATCAGACTTAACCTATTTTTGTGAATTAGAAAAATGTAATACAACAGTCACAATATTGTGTTTAATAATAGAAAACTTTTTGTAATAAACAAAACACTTTATCTGTATGTAAAAATTAGAAACGTCATAAGCTGAGATGAAATCATTAGAATCAAATCTGCAATAATAAGAAAACCGTTCATAATCATCAGACAGTTGTAGTGCTACAATTCGAAATAATTCTGTATAGGAATAAGAAATTTGACACTTTATAAACATAAAATTTTGTGATCTAATCAAGAAATTATGTATGTGAGAATCAGAGAACAGTAATATAAAAATCTGAAATTTTATTTACTGATAGAAACTACAGCAATAATAATCATAAATATAACTATATTATTAAAAGTTTTAAATTTTTTAATTAAAAAAAGTTTGTAACAATAATATTGTAATAATCAGAATACTAACTTGAATAACAAAATAATGTGTCAATAATAATAAGAAAATTGTTATATAATAGTCATGAAATTACTTGTAATAACTGAAAGTGGAAAAATATTTAAATTAATCAAATATATCCGAAACATTTGTCCTCTTGTTGTTCAGCTGTAAGTCTGAAGGCTTATACTACAAAAACCGGTTATCGATAATGATGGAGGCACACAGCACAGGAAACGAAATGTGTTGCTTTATACTCAACCACAAAACAATTCACACAGTGTTTACTACACTAATATATCTCATTTGCACCATATTCACTCTAGTGATGAATACCATTTACAATATGGTTGTACATGTACTCCTTTGCTAGATGCAATCCACATTATGTCTACCAATCTAATTATTATTCTATATTTATTTGTACAACTAAGTCTTAATTTAAATACTAAAAATTAGACTCTTTATAGTAAACAACAGTGGTAAGGTTTTTTAATTTAGTTGTTGTTGCTGTTTTATATTAAGCACAAAACCTGGTTTTTAGCTTTGTAAGTTTGAAGATATCCCGCTGTGCCAGTAGGGGATTCTTAATTTAGGAAATAAAACATTAAATCAAATGTTGCATTCAATACATTAAATGTTTGGAAGGGCCTGTTTTTGATTATAATTTCTTTATTACCATGAATCTTTGAAAATAAATTATTTTCAACATGCTTTATGTATCATCAGTTTTGCAACTGCATCAACCTACTGGACTATACAACATAGCCTGGAAGTTACAGTTATTACTTTAGGGTTGATTACGAATGTTGGAGTAATCCTATGTCTTGGCTTTCAGCTATCTGAATCAATGGAGGTATGTAATATAGTCTAGTACTGTATTTTATTGTCTTGATTTTATTGAAAATAATTGTACGACAGATATATTTGAAAACAATAAGAAAATAAAGAACGTATAGGAATTAAAATACCAGGAATATAAATAATGTTTAGTGAAGATTATTATAATGAACCAAATTATTTTGCACAAAACTTTAACACATAAAGAATCCTTATATGTAAAAATGTTACTTATGGTGATTCTCTGTAGACAAATCAATCAATATGGAGAATATTTAACACCAAATAAAATACTATTTTGTAATTAAATGTTGCTTTAGCAATTGCCGTCTCCTTTCATTATTTTTTAAGACTTAAATTTGTTATATCTACTCTGTGATGCTGTAATTATTCACAGCAGGGGTTGTTTTGTGTAGTGATTCTTCTCAGATAGTGCACTTGTTCTCTTTATTGATGAATGATATAGCTACTTACATGTCACAAGTCATACATTTATTACAACTAATCTATCCACTTGTTGATAATTTTTTCCTTCCTTCATTTTCTAGGAAGGTGGAGAGTGATTTGTAAAGCAGTGGTTATCTACTCATTATTTTGTGAAATGTTGGCCACAGTCGTTGTTCTAACACACATGTGATGATATATACATTATACGGTCAACTGATCTCTCTTCATAACTCGTTTGAAGCTCCATCATTAACCTAGCATTATTTAATAGCTGCATGAAGGCAATAACTGATCACATTTTTAAAAACAGTTGTCCTTGCTATTCGTAAAACTGTCACATATATGGTAAATACTTGATAGATAGCATTGAAAGTCTTACTATAACAATAAATTAATGTTCTATTGGATTGTAAATTATTCTTTTTGTGTTATATTTAATATTAGAATTATGGTTGATGTAAGTTGCTTTGCGTTCAACCTAAAAGTTGGATTTTCCATCAGTTATTTGATTGTGATTCAGAAGTTTAGCAGTCTTTTATAGTTTCTACACGTGCGATAAATGAAATACCAGTTACTGTATTCAAAAATTTTATGTAATATCCGGCTATGTTTTTACGTATAGGTGAAACTTTCTTGTAAGAATAGGCTGTACAAATGGAAATGATTTTAAATGGATTAGAAACTGTATCTATTTGTCAAATAATTCAGTAGTAAATTCAGTTTCTGATTTATAATCCTATATGTCTTAATTTTTTATCTCAAGTTGTTTTTAGCTTCACAAAACAGTATTTCATTCTCAAAATTTCCCCAGCTGCAAAGTGTATGTTTTGAGCCGCACTGTTCATATTTGTGTGTTTCGAGTTGCACTTTTCACATGTGCTGTTCTCGGACAATGCAAGTGAAAGCTACTCCTTTGTGGGTTATTTACTTTAATTCTTTGAATCTCCTCTGATACATTTTTATGCTTTTGTTACGTAATATTAGAATAATTTTATGAGGTAGTTGAATCACGTTCATTCATTTTAATATTGAAACTTATAATATTTTAACAATTTAAAGCTCAGTTTTAAACTTTATAATTATTTACTATTTCCAGCAAATAAAACTCATCATAGTTTGTTTAAAGCAAAGAAATGACATTTTATCCCATGAAAGAACCAAAGCTAACTTTTGTAGAGTTGTCTGATATAAAATCTGAATGTCTAAAAACATATTTTTAGAATGATAATGCATAAAATGCTTCTTTTTGTATTTTTATAACACAGTATATATTGTGTGCATGAAGTTCTGTGTGCAACACATAAATGGTTTAGTAGATTCCAAAAATACGATTTCGTATTTCCAAATGAACATGTCGCATGTAAACTGTTGCCAATATCGTATCTCAGAGAAACGGGGTATATTAGAGCACTTTTTAATCGCTTTTGGGAATGGTATCTGAAATTTCTTTCCGACCAAAAATATTCTTACATACAAATCTTCAATAAGTGTCAATAACAGGGATTCATAATTTCCAAGATAAGAATATCTTTCACACTGAATGCCATTGTTAAGCAAATAATTATAAATTAACTTCCTGCATTAAGATAATCCAGAAAGAGACCTGTAAAAATTGTCCCACAACCTTTGTAAATGAAGTGTGGTGTGTAGGAACAGGTGAGAATTTATTACCCGAAGGTCCAGTCAAGGTTAATCCATGTCTAGAAAATCCACAGTGCAGAACTATTGCTCGCATTTACTATCATCAGGCAGAACATGACTGGGCTTCATGAAATGGACTGCAACAACGTAATAAAGTCAAAAATAGTTTTATTATAACGGACTCAGTCATACAGATGAAAAACATATGATAAAGTTCGTTTTCTCCGAAGAAACACTAAGTAAACTCCGTAAAGGAAATAATTATAAGTGAAAAACACAGAGATTTTTCGCTCAGTAAGATATTATTCGACGAAAGATTTTCACCAACTTTGTTCTAAAATAGAGGTGTATTTTTCGTTTTGTTCTTATGAAGTCTCTTTTTAATTTAATTTGTAATGACGCAAAGAAAGAATGAGGAAAATCTAAGACATTTTCTTTGAAAACTTCTAGTTTTTAAAGTAATCTAAAATGATTTCTTAGTAATGCTTGTTTTTGCTAGATTTATGTAGTGATGGTTTCTAAGTTTAAATCTAGCAAAATAATATTTAAGAGGTAACAATCAAACGCTTCTCAATTCCAGTGGTTTCCCAACAATAAAGGTCTCGTGGCAGGAATAGTGTCTTCAGGAATGGCTTTCACTCCAGTTTTAATGAATAACTTGCATACATTATTTATGAACCCTAACAACCTTCAACCTGATGCTGATGGGTACGTTTGTTGCTGAATAATTAGTAGTATCATGGTAGGAATGGTGTTTTAAGATTATTTAATAGTCTACAAGTACTTTTTGATTATCTAAAAATATTTAATGAGTTTCATTAGTATAAAGTTTCATAATTCCAAACTTTGCATCTTTGAGTACAAGAGAAAAGTGATAATATCTAATTTTAATATTTAAAGACTGTATGTGACTTCAAGTGAATGTTTTTTTATTTTCATATAGCAAAGCCACATCAGGCTACCTACTGAGCCTTTCGAGGGGAGTCGAACCCCTTGATTGTACCGTTGTAAATCCGTAGACTCACCGCTGTTCTAGCGGTGGGTCACTTCAAGTGAAGAAACGAATTATTGATATTAAGATGTGTTAGTTTTTCTTTAACCTTATAATTTACTTCTGTTCCGAGTGTTCCTGGAACAGTTACCTGGAAACATTTTTGTTTGTCATGAGCTTTCGGAATAAACTACACAAATACAATTGAACTAACTCTTCCATATTTTTAACAAGAGGTAAAGCACTAATGTATGTCACCAACAGCATTTTCTTGAGCAAAACTTATGAAATAGTAGAACTTCACAGCAGTCTTTCAACGTTCGCTTGGTTTGAAAACGCAGAGTTCGAGTTAAGGAGAAAGGACTCTAACTCAGAACCTTCGGATCAGTTAGACACATTACCCCTTGTCCACACACTGGGTGCTCACATAATCAGACAGATCAATGTAGTTCCTAATAATTTCAAATGCATGGATATTACAACATACTTCCATGACTTTATGGTGAAGTTACAAACGTAATGCTGAAAAAATGTAAAAAAATAAATTTCTGATACATGTTGGTACAACAAGACTTTGTTGGCTATGAATGATTGTCACGCAATGTGATGGTTTTCATTTTCAAAATAGTTTTAATACAAGGAACCCAACCCTCTATATTCATAGTTTTGTGGCTATTTAGAAGTACGGTATAAACCCTATTTCATTCAATATTTAAATACAAATCACACAATATATCCAACTACCATCTAAGAATAAACTAACAATATTACAACAACAAAACGGAATATTTTTTCCTCCTGCATAATTTAACAGATAACAATAAAAACTTCTAAACTTTACCGTCAAAACCAACGTTAAAGAAGCATAGTTATTATTACTTACAGTTGAAACTGTAGGATGAATCTAGAAAACGTGTGAAATTGTTCATTGTGCATCTGAGTTTTTTTTAAGAAAACAAAGTCAAAATGTTTTAAAACAATAGCTTATGTGCTCATAATACCTTTTTTCCTTATGGCGAAGCCACATCGAGCTATATGCAGAGCCAACTGAAGGGGAATCGAACCCTTGATTTTAGCGTTATAAATCCGTAGACTTACAGCTGTACTGGCGGGGGGTCATCATACTTCCTTCATTATGTATGAAATGTAAACAAAATACAGGTTTGTTAATATTATTTATAAGCACAACTTATTGATTGACTCAGATTTATATTTTATAAGAATACAACATTTTCAATATAATTTTGGGCAAATGTTTACAGAATTAAATCCCAGTGTTTGTTATCCTTGATTATTTTCTCTACGTTATCAACAGACTGAAAATTTGCGTTCCATAAACTGGGATATTATAGTCTACCATGGATATATTAACCAAAATGCAACAGCGAAGCAAACAATATTACGACCATACAAACGACAATAAATCCATCAAAAAATACATGAATCAAACCAACAGTTATACAACCAGGGATACATCAACAAATGTATACATCAATGCACCTGTAAAACCAATAATGTACATATTAATAAAGAAAAGCACAGATATATAAATAAAGTAATCACGGATATAACAATGGATATATTCATAAAGTAACCACAGATAGATTAATAAAGTAAACCGCGATTAAATATCGAATACAACAAGACATCTGTACATACATTAATAAAGCCAATCATAGATTCGTTAATAACGTTGTACATGATGCAGCCGTTGGTACGTCAGTAAATGTAACAATAAATACATTAATAAAGTAAATCATAAATAAATCACCAAATCCAATAATGAACACATCAATAGATCCGACTATCCATACACTACTAAACACAACTATAATACCATCATGGGTTTATGATTAAAGCCCATAATTAACACATTCATAATCTTAACCATGGATACAAAACTAAAACAATTATAACGATATTAATTAATCATATCACGGTACGTACAGTAATAGTTGTATTAATCAACTAAACATGGGTAAATTATTAATGCTAGATACGTTGTGACTTCATCAATAAAACTAACCATGGATTACTTTCAAAAAGCAAGTCTTGGCTGTAACACTAAAGACAACCACTGATACATTTATGAAGCCAGCTGAAGGTATATTAGTGAAGTCAAATAGGCATGCATTAGTAAACGTAACAATAAATACAATAAGCTAGTCATTGGCATATTAATAAAGCATAAAATACGTAGAGTGAAATAACCACCTTTTGTACAATAACAAATCTGTCTATTTATACATTTTTACGACCAACTGAGAACGCATTGATAAATCCTATATGTTACCATTTATTCTATTGTCTATATATCAAACAGTTCAAAAATACGTTATAATATACAGGAACATGAAAATTTGTGTAATTTGTTTGTTTACCCTTCCTTCCAAATATAAATATTTCTCTAGAGGGACATTTTGATTAATATTATTTCTTAACAGCATTGCTCACTCTTCTTATAATATTAAACTGTGATTAATTAATATATTAAAGGGAATTAAACATAATGTAGAACGAAAAACGTAATTGAAATAACAAGTATTCTATTGTACTATAATTCTTAGAAGATTGTCGATTGTTGGTAAGTAAAAAGTACTAAGTTAACCAAACCGGTCGCTTAACGCTGTGTGTGTGTTTTTTTTAGGTATTTTTCTGAACCTGAAATTTTGGATCGTGTTCCTTCTCTGTTCCTGATAATAGGAGGTGTAGAAAGTAGTGTTTTATTTGCTGGGCTGCTTTTATACAAGGACCCTCCATCACATGTAGATGAGGTGAAAACAACTTGTTCTGAATTTCTTGTGTTAATTTACACGGCAATATATAGCTAAATTCTAATGTTTTTTTAATTTTTCAACATTTTGTTTTACAATGTTGATCCATTGGAATATTTCTCTCCATGTGTATTCCTATTTACAGTATGTGTAAATTTCCTATGGAAGGTTTTACATGTACAATTTAACTTCTTTGGAGTGTGAACATAACTGACACGTTTGGAAGAGTCACGAGACAATTGAGAGCCACTAGAATTAGGTAATGATTAGTTTTGCAAACAAAAAACAAACCATTGCCCTAGCCTTAAAATTCTTGAAATAAATGGCTAATTCACTTCATTCAATCCTCATATGTGGAACTGTTTAACAGAGCACTTTTATGAGACTTCTTTCGGATCCATTTTGAAAAGGTCATTAACACACGTGCCTAAAAAGAAGACTGAAAAGTACACAAAACAAAATAACTATTTTTGCAAACTGCAACAAAAGTATTTTGAAGTGTAAAACATTTTATGTCATAAAAATTCTAATCAATTAATTGGTTTATCTTTTCAAAGTTAATGGCATTTACATTAGACTAGAAAATATGCCTAAAATAAAGCAAAACGAAATATGAGATCATTTTGCATAAAAATAAATTTATTGTTCGAAAACGAAAACTGATGTCTAGCTGTCACAAGTCTGTGCAATAAAGAAAGCCTGTGAAACATTTTCCTAACAGTGGCTCAAATGCCCCAGGCATTTTCTTTCACATTCATTTGGTTGAAGGTATGACTGAGCTAAAAATTGTAATCCTTCGAACATTACTATTTAATTACCTTGATGAGAAACCATTAGGTCTTGTTCCTAAGTGGGTGAAAGATCAACTTATTCGACACACACTAAAAGAAGGTGTCATTAAATCCAATAAGAAAAAATGAAAACATTTAGAGGAAATTAAACTGCCTGACATAATTATACGTTCTATACATATCATTCAAGGAGAAAGACGTTGAAACATTTCCAGTATCAATACGAAAAGAATCGAATAATGGAGAAAAGACACGTATATTAATCTTTCAAGAAGACACGTCTATGATGACAGATGAGAACACAACGAAACCAAAGGTAGAAGAAACACAACCATCATTCCCAAAAGAACGTAATCTAACGGTAAAAGAAATTTTGAAAATGAAAGAATATTACTTCTTACAAATAGTGTGCATTGGATCACTACATTCAACAGTGTTTGTGAACAATTTTTATAAGGTATGTGACATGATTTTTATATTACTAAGTTCATTTTCTTTGTTTTCTTGCTTCAATTTTTGTTTTAAAATTTAAGATTTCACAAAATATTTTACAACTGATCATGAAAATGTCGAATACTTATTAATATATTCTCATAATTCCCAACCTATGTAAAAAACACAATTTCCTCAATATTTTACAAACTTCAGTTCCTATTTATATGACAATCTATCCATATTATATCTATGTACACAATAAAGACACAATTAGCTTGTTCAAACTTGCTTAATACCTATTAGTACTTAAAAGAACTATTAGTGTTTTTCGTCAGCGAAATAGCAAGTTGAGAAACACAAATTTGAATTATAAATTGTTATCTTGTAACTCGTACTGTGTTCTAATGTGAAATTAGTGTACAACTTTTAAATTTCCTAATAGGTGTTCGTATTATGTTTTACTCATTCTCTGACCTTTTCGAATATCACTGTTCAATGTGCATTTTAATTTCTCTGAAATTTAAACCTCCACTAACATCATAGGTAAGTGATAACTGGAACATTACAGTCAATAGTTTGGCCTCGATATTTTGTGAACTGTAGTTTCTGTAAGCTCTTTAAGTAGTCAATGGTAATAATCAGGTGAGTCGTGGTGGCGGATCTTCTTTTGTAAGTGAATTCTACGTGACACCCAATGCTATTATCGGTCATGGTTATCATAAGATCCTAACGTTGTTGCATTTTATTTCTTTTTTCTGAACATATTATCTCTTGTTGTAAAATGTCATAATTGGAAACAACCATCAAGGCAGAGCCAATACATAATAATAATTATTCACAAAGTTATTGAACCATAATAAGAACACTTTCGCAAAGACAAAACGTACATAGTTCTTCATCTCACAGTATTTACAAAACTAAGAAACAATACCGATACTATTACAAAAATATAATGAAAACTTGTTGATAGAATAAGGAAATTTAAACACAAAAATTTTGTGGTAGTTACATTTCAATGCGTAAAAATAACACTATTCTTGTTCCTAGTATGTTTAAGTTCTAAATTATAATCTTGTAAAGTCAGACTCCATCTTAACATGCCTCGAATACAGTCTTGTAAAGTCAGACTTTATCTAACCATACCTTTGTTATAGTCTTGTAATGGCAGACTCCATGTTAACATACCTTGATAATAGTCTTCTAAAGTTAGACTTCATCTAACCATACCTCTGTTATAGTCTTGTTATGGCAGAATCCATCTTAACATACCTTGATTATCGTCTTGTAAAGTCAGACTTCATCTTAACATACTATGATTATAGTCTTGTAAAGTCAGACTTCATCTTAACATACCTCCATTATAGTCTTGTAAAATCAGACTCCATCTTAACATACCTTGATTCTTCTTTTTTATTTTATGAGTGAATGTCAAAGGATTGTGGTTAGTGAAATGAAAAACAGGGCAACTGGTGATGCTGAAATAGACATCAAAATGTTGTAGCGTCAGAAGTAAGCAAGACATTCTTCTTTTCAATAAAATAACTATTCTTCTAGTCTTTGTTAGATTTCTTTGAAAACTGAGTAACTGAGTGTTAAACATGATTATTATGTTCTTGTAACAAACCAACACCAATTCGAACACCACTAACATCTATAGCAAGTTTAAACTGATTTTTAAATCTCTGGTGCCTCAAGAACTTGTGAATTAATTAGAATGTTTTGGTACTTTCAGAAGCATGATTCTATTGATTACTTCACATAAATATGTGTTTTTCAAAAGCAAACTGTTCAAACATTTTGCTGATAATGAAACAATTGGACAGAAGTTCTTGTAATACAATAGTCATTCTCAGTGACATTCATTCCAAGATAACATGTCATTTCTATTTAGCGCATCAGAAAAAAAATGTGCAGTCTTTTGAGACACTCGTATGATTATTTTTTAGTTCTTCTCGGATAATACTGTTTTGAATCTAAATATGAACATGTAACTGAAATTTTTGGTTTAACATTCATTTCTATATAATGATTCCCTGTGACTCAAGATTTTAATAATTGCCATATTTTTAAACTTGGTCAATTTTGTGGATAGTGACTGAGATGATAAGTTATTTTACACATTGAGAATGATCTTTATCAATGTACTCTTTCAACATATTAGTATGACATAATCAATATTTTCACCACTTGAAATATAGTGACAATTTTAACCAAATCACTGTTCTGTGACAAAATTTCATAAGGGTCACAATATTGAGCTTCTAAGGCATGACTAGAAAGAGGCAACAAGGCAAAAACCTTAACACATGGTTTAAAAACCCCTTTCTTCGCATGCACATGCCTCATTCTGCTTTGGATTTTCTTGTGGTTTAGTTTTACTGTATCGATTGCCTTTGTAAGCTGATGTCTATAATCTGAAACATAATCAATCAGATTCACGTTCGTATCTTAACAAAGCCGTTTTTCGTTCAACTGTTTCTGTGGTTCTCGTACTGAATGACAAAATTTCAGCACAAAATGAATAAAAACCAAGCAATTGTAACAGCATTTGGGACAGTAAATGAAACTCTCCATCCCAGTCATTCTGAAATTCCAAACAATATGTCTGACTAATATGTTTCAGTGTTTGGTAGTAACATTCCAGAATTCCTTAGGGTTTTAGATCAAAAGTACTATATTTTTATTTCTTAATCCTTAACTTGCTGAAATAATTCTAGCATGAAATTTGACCCTAGCTCAAACTGAATTGCCTATGGAAAACCCAAAAATTGAAAGAAACTTCTCGGTGTTTATTAATAATGGTGGTGTGAATATGTTTTATGGAATTTGCTTCAGGAAGTCGACTGGATGCATACATTATTATTAGTAGGTACTGATTTTCTAACTTAGTTTTTCAAAATGTACATACACAATCCATAATAACACTGTTGAATGGCTCATAAAATGCTGGTATAGGCTAGAGTGGGGCGTTGGGTATATTTTATTTAATTCTTCGGAAATTGGCACATATGACATGACAAACATTTTGCCACATTCTTCCATACACGTGCTGAACAGTAATTTTGGAACAACTATCCTATGAGTAATCTTCCATTTATTTCCACTTAGCATATCAGGTGGTCTCCAGTTTCGCCTGAATACTCAATTATTAAGGTAATGGCAACATATGCCAACTTGTTCTGCTCTTCTGGACGACAGTGAACTCTGATGAAATTCACTCACTCCAAGATACTTTTCCTGCTCAGGAATAAGTTTAATCTGTCTAAGTTTTTCCGTTTTGTAATCCATATGAGATTCTCCTTTGTTTCTTTTCAAACCTCCTTAACCATTAAACGAAATCTGCTCATTTTCATTGAGTCTGCTGAAGAAATTATTTTCCACATCTTTATTTTTGTCAGTTCTCTGGTAATCAGATATGACAAAATGAAGAATCTTTTTACCTGATAATTTTTTACTCATAACTCTGGTAACTGCACATGCAAGACAAATTTTCTGAAGTTTCTCGTCTTTACATAGAGCTCCAAAAACACAGTTAAGTTTGCGATGACATTCTCGCCAAAAAGGTCGTTTCCAGGTAATAATTAAGCGCCATCTAGGTAAGGTACTAACCTCTACTGTTCCAGAAACAATGACTGACTTCAAATTCAAAATATAAAGGAAAACATTCACAAAACCTACACTCTAAATAAACACGCTATTTCCAACTGAAGACCTCTCAGACAGCATTATAATGCCCTTCTATAACAAAGACTGGAAGACTTTGTTAAAATTTTAAAGGAATGTAGTTTGGCAACGTCACCTACCAGTGACGCAAAATCTTCTGAGATAAAATGCTTATATTCCTCCATGATTTGAGGTTCTGATAGTTTCAGTTTATATGTACTTTTACTACTCAGTGGTTTATTGGTAAGGTACACTTTCTTTCAGATATTTCCGTAAAAAACCTAGCACTCCGTATTGTGTGCTCATTTTACACAATACGTACACACAGATACATTTTTTTTTGTTGGAGCTAACTTGCTTGACCCCAGAGACTAAAACTGAAAATCTTATTGAAATTCTTTAAGTCCAGATTGGGTTTGGAAAAGGACATCTGATAGGAAAACTGGTGGCTTGATCAAATCTTACTTAGGTACACAATTAATAATTTTGAGGGCCTTTTTCTGAACTGAGTTTGTACATTTTTCGTACATGGCTTAAGTTTTCTAACTTGTGTTCATCCAAGTGTGTTCTTATTTTCATGTGGATGTACTGTCGAAATTCCTCTATTACAATGAGCTGCTTTCTCTGACAAAAATTGTGTGTATTGTTTTCCATAATAGTCATCTGTTAAACTTTTTTTCTTCTCTCTAGCAAATCCTAGATGTGTTTGGTCTTTATGTATTGTGAATTTTATAAATATCGTAATTTTGTCCGATATGCTTTTGGCAGTGACTCAAAAACCTTCAAAACTGCCGATTTAACAACGTAAAAATTTCACTATTTTATTCGAGAAAAAGTGCTGAAAATATTTCCTCTCTCTCTCTTTACCAATCAGAACGCTTTACAAAAGCACTGTCTAGACATCTTTTGGCCATTTTAGATTAGTAGAAACGTTTTTAACATGTAATATGTGTTTATCAACTTCTTTTTATTGAAAATATGGCACTAGTCTCACATTTTTGGTTTCTTCAAAGTCTCTACTTGTAAATGAAACTGCTCTGTTGAACGATGACTTATTGGCCACTTTTGTGAACTTAATCTACGTTTCCAATTCTTTCTGATTCAGTTCTAATTTTTTTGTTTTTTATTTGAAATTCTTGCTCCTTTAACCTCAGCTAAAAATCTGGTATCAATTTATTTAATTCAACTGAATCATGTGATCACTAAACTTTTAATTTTCTATTTTCTCATCCAAATCTTAACACGTAACTGATAGTGTTACGAAAGATTTCCCAGTCTAGTTCTTTAATTTTTGCAGATGTGATCCTTGCTGCATGGGACCGTGCACTATCCTTGTGTTACGCAACGCCTTTTTGACTGATCAAAGTAGACCTCTTTTTCTGTGAGTGCAACATTCAAACAATCTAACTGTTGGCAACAGAAGTCTGATATAAGCATTACATTGAGTGGCAGCAACTCAACGTGGGTCACACCAACAATATTTTACCAAACGCTTGGCAAGACTTTTTTAGAGTGAAGATCAAATTTGAGCTTTGCTTTAGTCAGTTTACATGCACCAAGTGTTATGTAAATGTGTAAATATTTTGTAAACGACGGCATGTCGTGTTGTGTTTGGATTTTCATTTCTATTATCAATGTTTCCATATTTATATTATTGTTTCGAAGTTTAAACTAATATGTTGTTATTTTTTAGGGTAACATTTAGAATTTTCTTGAATTAAGTAGACCAATCCTATGTTTTTAAATGAAGTACTGGCGACTTTGTGTCTAGACGTGTGGTCTCGTGCAAGAACGGACATGCGCGGATTGCTCTGGAGATCTGTAGAAAGTTCGCGGTTATTCGAGGGGTCTAGGTCTACAATATATAAACAGACGAAGATGCGAGAAACAACACAGATTCAGACATCAGTTTTTATTCGAAGAAAAAAAAGAGGAGAGTCAGACATTAGTTTTATTTCAAAAGAAGAGAGTCAGTTATTTGAGAAAGATTAAGTGTTTACTGTGATTATTCAACTTGGATTTATGACTGAAGTTAGATCTACGGAAGCTGTGATTTTATTTCGTCAATCTCCACGATTCATCTGAATTACTGCTTGTGCTGAGAGTCGGCGAATTTATTGAACTGTGAACTGTTTCTGAACTTCTTCATTTGAGCTTCGGAATTTCTTTGTGGGACGAAATTCACACCCTAGACTTGAATTTGAGACTTTCATTTTCGATCATTATATTAGATACAGGCCAGTACCATTATGTATTGAGATTAATTTTGATGTTTGAAACTAGTATTATTTTGTTTTGTAATTAATTTTGAATGTTGTAACTTAATATCTGTCACTGTTATTATATAATTTAAGTTATATCTGTTATATTTGTTAATAGTTTAGTGTAATAAATTATACAAGCTGTTATCTGTGTTTTTCTGTTGCGTTTAGTCTACGAAAAACATAAAACATAAAAAATACGTAACACAAGCTATTATCTGTAGCTTTTGTTAAGTTTTATAAAATAATCATTTTTCATCTCCAGTCACTTAACTGGCCAAAACATTACGTTCAGGAGAGTGCAGAGAAGTGCAAATGTCAACTCTAGCTCCAAGGTTAGCTTCTGTGATATCATGGGGTACCTATTGTTCAAGTTTTGACAGCTTTCCAAAATGTTGTAGATGACAGTGAACAGTTGAATGGGTTGAATTAAGCTTCTGTGTAAGTTCTTCAACTGTTACAGCAAATCTTCATCAAGTGTAGCCACCAGTAAGCTATCACTAAACTCAACAGAACGACATGAACGTGGTGCATCACTTTGGCTGTAGTCACCTGATCTGAACTTCTGAAACCACATACGACAATTTCTTTCATTGAGAGATTCCTCGTTATAAACACCTTGAATGTTTCGGGTAGTTCCTACTGCACTATTGCCTTTTTAAACTCGTTAACCATTGTATGCCTAATGTGCTCCATAGACATATCCATCTTAATAAGGGTTTATTCTATTAATGATCTGAAAAAGTATAGTTGGATTAGTTTCTTTTATTTGTCTCAACATTCTGACACACGTCCTACTACATGTTTTAGTCCTTAAAGGTTTCTATAAAGAGAGAAACAATGATGCACTTTGTGTATTACATTTTAGGGCATTACTTAAGAGATAACTAGAACAAGATCGTGCTGTAATAAGTGTAATAATTTGTTATATACATACGATAAGGAAAAAATAAAATGTACTATATTTCCACTTCAGTAAACCAATAGGAGGCAAAAAAACATTTACTTTGCAGAATTAAAATGCTTACAAGTCAGTTATAGAATATCATAAAATAATGAATATCTAAATTATTGTAAAGTGTTACGTTTCTGTCTGAGTAGTGTGAGAAGTTTATTAAATATATGCCGTTTTTGTTGCTTTTTAGTACTAATCGATGTTACTTTTTCACGAGAGTTCAAGAATGTTCAACTGCCTGAATAAAAATGGTTTGAGCACTTTTAACTCATTATGGTATTTAGTTATTGTAAAGTTTACTAAGTTATTTTAGAGCCTAACTTTTAGAACTTTATTATTAAATTAAGTTCAAACCAAAACATGAGTAGAATTAAAATGGTTCTACAAAAATATGAGTCACTATTATGAGGTGTATAAACAAATCAAACGTATACAGAACTTAGACTTGGGGATTAGTTTTAAAGGTGTGTGTGTGTTTTGTTATAGCTCATCCACTTTAGGCTATCTGCTGAGCCCAACGAATTTTAAAAAAAGGTATTGCAATATATTATTACATTGTTAATATAATGTAATATATTATTATAAAGGTATTATAATATCAAATTGTATTATTTTTTATTTAGGTATATGGACAAACATTTATATATGATGATGTATATCTAGCCACAACTGGATCTGCATCTGCTGTTGTTCACGCTGTCTTTAGGGTGCTTATAGGACTAATGCAGGACTGTATATCATTCAAGGTAAAGAAACGAATCGACAAAATTAACTTGTTATGCGTGGTCGAAAATTAACATTAATAGTTGTTTCAATAATAACACTTTCATTTGAAAACAAATGATCCAAAAACAAAGTATTCGTTATTTTTATCTGACTTTAAATTTAAATTTGAAAAGTAATATCAGTAATATTTTAACACTTTCATTTGAAAAAAATTATTAAAATTAGATGTTTTAGTAGAATAACTTAAAATATTTATGATTTTGAAAACACTTTACTTTTCCAAACGGTTCAAAGCAAGTTTCCTCAGAAGCTTATTTCTTTCAAAAAACAAAACATATCTTACTGAGCATTTTTTCTCAACTTAAAAAGAAAAAGGCACGAAAGACTTTTCTTACATAGAATATATATTTCAGTCATTAAGAGAAAATCATTTTCATTATGACACAACAGCTCCGAAACTCCAAAATTGAATATTCTACTGTATTTAGGTGTCATTCCTAAAAATTTTACATTTACATGGAATCTTAAGTTCAATTATATTTTGAACGAGTTAATTTCGTTTTTGTGAATTTTTAAGTTTCATTACCTTTCGATCTCAATTCATTCTTTCAGCTTGACAAACTATATATCAGGTGTTTATTTAAACTCTATATGTTCAATTTCATATACAAAAAATGAATGAATCAATATAATAAAAAATACTAATTGAGAAATGTATTAAAATATATTCAAAGTTTATTCCTTTTTCAACTTAATATGGAAGAAACAAAAACAAATCCTAAGAATATTTTAATGTGAATTATCATATTTTTATTATGTTATTATTAACATTTGTTTCATAATGATTTGATTTGTTTCAATTTCACGTCCTACAATTTGCACAACTCCATTAACCACTTACCAGAACTGTCTCTTGTTGACTGTTTGTTATCATTCTTGATTCAAAAAAAGCTTTAGAGGGCAAGCTTGATTTCAGATATGGTAATGAATTAAAGCCACGAAACATATGTGTCAAAACCTCATATCTGATAGATAGTAAAGTCTTGAAAGTCAAAATTGAATATATAGCTATCGAGCTAAGCCGACTCAGTATTTTGAACTCTTTAAAATGAGTTATTGTAAAGAAAGATCTTCTTAACAGCCTATAGCAAGAGATTTCAGCTTCTCCTTTTAATAAAGAAGTATCAATTGTCACGCGAATCTTCATTTATAACATTCGAAAATTGGAGGCTGCTAGCATTCCTAGTGATTGTATAACATTTCAAATTGTCTGTGCCTAATATATAAATCTTTAGAAACTACTGCGAATTACCGATTCAATTAACTTTCAGCTTATATTCCGATGTCAGTAGAGAGGTTATTTGGAAAAGACTCTAAAGATTAATTGGAAGTATACATCTTTGACGAGAAGGTTGTTGATATATAGCGTTTTAAAAACACCCTACGAGTGTTATGTTTCTCTCCAAAGGATCTCCATTTGATTCTGCTTACTTCATCATAAATATTCACGCTGTAATAAGACCATTAAGTAAGTTGTTGTAATCAATAGTTTTGCTGCTAAATTGGAAATTCCATGTGCCGATAGAATTTATGTATATTGGGGGTAAATTTCTTGTTTTTATATGATTGGAAGAGTTTTTCTTTATCAAACTTCTAATTCGAATGATAAGAGCATTATAAATTTTAACTTTACTGTCTTCCAGCACTATTTGCTGGTATAAATATATTAGTTTAAGAATACAGAGTGAGTCATTTATTGACGTTTAGGCCAAACTTTTTCAATTGAAATCATTATTCAAACTTACAAGTTAAGGACTTTTGACAGTTGTTAGCTCATTCACCTTATAGAAAATGTTTTAGTGAATACTGTCGTTTAGTTTATAAATGGTACGCTTTCTGAAGCTGTGGTCAAAACAGATAAACTGTGTACATTTTATGATTTATCGATTTCACGAGCTCAAAAATCATCAACAAAATTCCAGCTGTACTGTTCATTATTGTAAATAATGAGTATTATTGTAAAATATAATGTTACATATTGAGCTATTTGTGCTCTGACCACTACGAGTTATCTTAACCAAGTGTCTCGCGTTGTAACTAATGAGTGATGTTTCTCAGATTATAACAAGATTCACATATAAACAAAATATCCAATTATGGTCAAATACATATTGACATATCAAACTGTCTACTTGTTTTCTTGTTTCCAAATAATAATCTCAAGTTCAATCTGTTGACGTTTTAGTTAAGTTGTTTCATGATGTTTTATGTTCAGCCAACAATCCTGATCTTAATGGAACTGAAGACAATATTGCTGTTTACGTTAGTAGCGGCCCCTTACGGTGGAAAAGCGATGTTCATAATTTGGATCTGTGGACTACATGCTACGTTTGCCATTGAGGTTGTAAACGTTCCAGCCACTATTGCTGAAGTGTTTGGGAATAGAAACACTTCTATAATTTATGCAATGATGTACTTTGTAGCGGTATGTAATTATTACAATACTGTGTACTTGTTATTCAATAACTACCTGCTAGTTTTATCTGTATCTTTCGGTAAGGCCTACAGTGTCCTTTGTAGTAACTAACACAATAATGTCTTTTGGAATGTAGCATAAATTGTTTAATATCCATAAATATATTAAGAATATTAAAATGAAACATTAGATGCACGGTATACTGAGGAACATTATTCAACATGGCCTGGTAGTTAGGGCTCTAAGTTCATAATATTTGAGTCTTGGCTTCGATTCCCTGTCGCACCAACAATGCTCGCCATTTTAGTTGTCGGGATATTATGATGTAACAATCAATTCCACCATTTGTTAATAAAAGCGTTGCCCAAAAGTTGACGGTGGGTGTGGATGACTAGCTTTCCCCACTTATGTCTCAAGCTACAAAATTAGGGACAGGTATCCCTCGTGTCACAGTGCGCAAACTTAGTAAAGAAACAGACTTACTTATTCAACGTTAAGTATTCTAAAACATCATGTGTACAAAACATCTAAAACCATGATAGTCACATCGGCATTCTTTATATTCTTATTAACTGATAGTTTAATTTGCTACTCCTACAACTACTGAGTTTTCTTATTATGTTAGCTTACGTTTATATCTTTTCTCCACCTTACTACCTGGTGGCCGCGCGTGTTTTTCAATGGTCTGTAGTTACATTAGAATGATCTGTTGTTAGAGCAATGTACCTGTTTGTTAACCATCTAGTTGCAGAGTAGCCATGTATTCTATTTTATCCAAGACTTCAGTTTACCAATGTATTTGTTAACTTCCCAACAACTTAATTATTGTATTTCTTCACCTAGGGCACTTCTGTATCTTTCTGGCCTATAATGTTTCAGCAAATTATACCGTACTTTGGGTGGTTTGGAGCAATTTGCTCGGTTGGGACTATTTCCTTAATAGGTAAGTTATGATAATTTGTTCTGAGTAAACTAACAATTAGGCAGGTGTATAATTTAACAAATGTTTAGAGAAGCAAATTGTACACACAGCTCTGTCCTTGGTAAAAGAACGACAGAATCTATGAAAGTCTATACAAGTAAAAGTTAACTTACAGTCCACACAAACATTTTGGTGCTCCTGAGGTACACTTTAAATGTCTTATCTTAACCTGTTCAGTGCCGTAGAACGTCCAAGCCGTTAACACAGTGTAACGGACGAGTTAACTCGTTCTCAATAATGCTGAGCTTCAAAACTAGATGTCAGCACGAAACGGGCATTTGACCTACAAATTGGCAATATCTGAACGAGAATGTCCAGTGACATTCGATCTTGAAGAAAATGATTATAGTACTGCAAAAGTGGATCGGAAATTGTAGAAATTGAGTAAAAAAACTAGACAGAAATAACAAAGCAGATGTGGATAAAACGTCTTCTGGCTAAACTTCGTACATTTAATTTGATAAATTTAATACTAATTTTCACAATGTTTTTCTACATAAATCTATATTCTATGTCAAGAATTAAGATATATTTTAAAAAATATTCAAGTTTGAAATACCTCTCTTATTTAGCCTTACATGTAAGTCCTTTCTCTTCGTAATAATACGAAGGATATTATATAAAATATTTTTAACCTTCAATATGTAGGAAATTTTAATGTAAAACTGGTTTCTTAAAGACTATCATTTGTTTATTGTGTTATCCTAATTTTGTATGTTTAATGACGTCACTAACATTGTTTTCTACTGTATAGATAAATTTGATCACCTAAAGTTTGACACAAAAAGTAACCGTTTGCACTAAACTAATATTTTTGTTAGATCTAAATAGAACGAATATAGCGGAATCTGTAAATAAAATTTTGTCACTTAATTAAAATTCTTTGAGTTTGTTCTGTGAATAAAAATAAAGTTTGTGTAGTTTGAAACTATTTATGGTGACTTGTATAAAGAAGTACATTATGTTAAAGAATCTCTTGAATTGCTCAAACTTAATCTCTTACACTTAGCAAAAATATGTGAATTATGTTAATTACTTCATTGTGTTAAAAATGAAGACAAGATTATTAACGCCTGCACTCCTGTGGTGCATTAACATGACTAGTTAAGTGGATTTTCTTTAGTTGTTGTTATTAAGCACAAAGCAACACAAAGAGCTAACTTGTCGGCCAGATAGCTTATGATATAGCTTTAAACAAATACAGAGCCAGCATGGCCAGGTGGTTATGGTGCTCAATTCGCAATCCGACTACACGAGTTCTAATCCTTTTCATACAGGACATGATCGCTCTTAAGCTATGGCGACGTTATAAGTGACGGTAAATTCTAATATTCGTTGGTAAAATAGTAACTCAAGAGTTAGCGGCAGGTGGTGATGTTACAGGTCTCTTTCAGATCATGAATAGTTACATTAACCGATCTAATATTTGTAACTCTATCGAAGATATATTTGTAAATGTTATATATTGAGACTGTACAAAATATGTATAGCTTTTGATGTTTAATTTCGTAGCTTCACCACGTCTTTTGTATAGGTTTTCTTACGTCATTGTTCCTTCCAGAAGAATATGTTATTAATCTAGAATCGCCATCTTTGGGCAAAGAAGAAAACGAATAAGTTTTATACCGGACTGTTTTTCGGCGGGAATGAGCCAATCAGTGTCCACATCACTTAGTTCTTTTGGTTCAGTTCGGAAGTTTTTGAACAAAAGTAGATTAACTTTGGTAATATTCTTTTAAGTGTAATTTTTTTTTTACCTGTTGTGATAGTAAAGTTTGTGATTGAGTATTTGTTGTGGTTACAGATATTTTCTGAGCTGTTGGTGCGAGGATTTACTATAAACACAAAGAAAATGTTATTGTACTAAATGGCAGTTGTATAAAAAAAGTGTAAGAAAATTTTTATCATCACATATATTTTACTCATATACCATATAGTACCATGAATTAAATAACATACACCAATATGATATACCCAATTGCTAAACTTTTATAATATAATCTATCATGATGGTAGTGCAAGATATTATTAGCAAGATATCTGTAAAATATATGTTTCCATAATAGGCATAGCGTGTACGTCAGTATAGACGTATGTACCTTACTTTACGAACGTGTACGTAACGTAAATTATAATACAGTCATTTTACATTCAGGATGTTTTGGTTTATTTCAGAATAAATATGCAATGAACAAAATTCCTTTGTATTTTCTGTACTAAATTTGAAGAAAAGATATAGTCGTTGTCTATTGTACATGAAAGTTTACATCTAACAGAATGTCTTGTTCTCTTCTGGGATAAATTAATAATACTTATGGAGAGAAGAATTTAGCTAGGGTTTTCTTGACACAAAACCAGTTACCAGAGGAAGGAGAAACCACATCGAAAGATATCTTACATATGAACAACGAATTTTATCACTTAAGTGATAAATGAATACAAAAGAGTAAAGTGGGAACTAACAAATGAAAACTCGAAAATGTATATATATTATTGTACACAGTAGATATTTAACAGTTTTGTCAAATTAATAAAGTATTAGTTACATTTTATATGTTTAATATACAACAATTGTGAGGTGAGAATTGTAAATGTTCTGAACTACTCTCTATTACCGGTATAAACACAAGATTAATCATCGATTTGCACAATTCAAAATCTTATTGTGAATTCCATTCCATTTTTCTATTCAAAAAGAATTCTGGTTAAAAATTAAAAATCATTTGAAGAAATAAACTATATTCGTCACACAACGTAATGCGACTTTAGAAACAAAATAAGTTGAGTAACATAGAAACAGTTTTTAAAAATTAAGCAGGCATTATTCTTGTGGTGATGGCTTCGAACGTTAATGTGTGAGAAATATTACATAAACCACAGAAGATAACGTGTCCTGTTTCCTCTGAATGTGTCTATACTGTTATCCATTAGTAAAGTGCAACTGAATTTAATTACGGATGAAAGCACTCGAAATGAAATATACAAGTACAGATGTGTAGGATACAGAGAGAAGTGTAATAACACAACCATCAAATACACTCGTTATTTCATTAGGAAAGTACCAAATCACATTTCCATAATGTATGTATAGGACCATTCATATTATCTGCATGTACAGTAGTCGTATCCTCATTATTCTAAAACAATATAATAGCCAGATGAGGTTGATTTTCTCTACGTCTCAATACAAATACAACAAAATATTGCTCACACTGAATTTACATGAAGTTTTCTTTTTTAAAAATCAATATCCACACAGAAAATAATTATTGTTGCTTATGATATAGATGACCATTTCGAACTCGATTTATGATAAGGTTGTGGTCATTCTCCAGTGTTTTATATATTTAAATGAACAAAGTGACGATCCAATATTAATTAGAATTCTAAGAAAAACTGTAAAGGAACGAATGCTTCAGTGTGGAGATTGTAATTTGTTACGGTACATGTGAGCAGCATGGAAGAACCCGAGATCAAGTTGAACTTTTTCGTTTTTGAAACTCAAACAGTGAGAAATTATGTTTATGCATTGGAGTAGAAACGTCTGGTTTGTTACATTGTTTTGAATTTTGCGCACTGCTACACGGAGTTATCTGACTCTAATTTAGCAATATAAGACTAGAGGGATAGCAGCTAGTTATCATCGCTCACCGTTAACTCTTGGACTACTTTTTTCCAACAAATTGTGGGATTTACCGTTACGTTATAACGACCCAAAGGGTCATCTGTGTTAAAAGATTTTGAACTAATAATAATAATCATAGTCTTTCATAAACCTAAGGCAAAAGTTTAAACAAAAATCGAACTTAATTTTATGTAAAAATTGTTGGAGTTCTTAAATTTTTACAAACAGTGGCTTCAGTGTAGAGAATTTAAAAGAAAAAATACAACCGAATTGGCGTTGTTCGTATACTCATTATTTTGAACCACAAACTGGAACAGATGTGATTGACTTCTTCTGTATCTCAATGTAAGTACAAGGAAATAATATTAATTAAAAATATCCACACAGAAAATAATCAGTGTTGCATGTAATGCCGATGACTATTTCGTTCACGATTTATGGTAAAGTTATGGTCATTCTCCAGAGTTTAAAAAATATATTTAAATTAACAAATTGATGACTCAGTATTACTTAGCACTCTGACAAAAGTAGAAACTGGTTTTGGTACACTTGAGCAGCGTGAAAGGATCCTGGATCTAGTTGAATTTGAGTGTCTTTGATACTCGAACAATGGAAAAATAACTCGAGTTACAATTGTGTGTGGCAAATGTAATGCTATGGAACAGACAGTCTCAACTGTTTCTTGGTAAGTCACTGATGCTGACTTACCAAGATCAAAGACGATAATCTGATCGTGTATTTGATGTTGGAAATGACGTGGTATCATTGTATTCCAATCTAAAAAAATATGTTCAATGTATAATATATAAATTACATTAAAAACATCCGATGTTCAGTTTGTGGGATAGTTATGTCAGAAATGGCTTTCACACCGGTTTTAATGAATAACTTGCATATATTATTTATGAACACTAGTAACCTTCAACCTGATGCTGATTGGTACGTTTCTTACTTAATTATTAATAGTATCTTGGTAGGAATAGTGTTTTAAGTAGATTTGATAGTCTACAAGTATTTTGATATCAACTTGAAATATTTAATCAGATTGATTATTAAAAGGTTTTATAGCTCCAAATTTTCCATCTTTGCGTACTAGAAAAATCGTGATTAAAAATTAAAGAAAACCGCAGATACTTTTGTAAAGCCAATCATAGATTCTTTAATGAAGCTGTCCATGATACATCCATTCGTACGTCCGTAAATGTAAAAATAAAGACGCGTATAACAAAAACATGATGGGAGACTATATTTGGGGCCTCATACGTCACAGTGATTTACATTACAGTCGCAAATCTCGTAAAACTACTCACTTCTAAATATTATAGTTCATTTTTGCATAACCTTAATATAAACACATATAAATCTTGATTCATATGTTGTTTTATTCAAACCTTATATGAATAAAAATGTAGAAATTTGCCCGTTTTTACATAGAAAATAGGTTAAATCCCGAATTTAGCTATCCAGGTCACAAAAGCAAAGTTTCAAGGGAATAATGACCTTTTTCTCTTTTTTTATAACATAAACAATTAAAAAATAACAAATGCTATCCAGTGTAATACAGTGTAATATGTTTTTTAACTTCCTAACTACTGGATTATTGTGTTTTTTCAGATTGGGCTCTTCTGTAACTATTTGGCCTGTAGCGTTTCAGCGAATTATACCGTACTTCGGGTGGTTTGGAGCATTTTGTTCAGTTTGGACTGTTTCCTTAATTAGTACGTTGTGAGATTCTGTTCAGAAGAAATTAAAAATTATGTAGGTGTTAAGTTCTATTGAGTTTTCGGGAGGCAAACTGTATACACAGCTCTTCCCTCAATGAAAGCCCTACAGATTCAATTAAGGTTTATACAAGTTAACTCTCAACCCCCACTGGATTTTCTTTCTTGTGCTCGTGTGATGCACTTTAAATGTTCTACCTTAAAAAGGCATAAACAGGAGGCTAGAGAACTCGAATCTTAATATGAGGTTTGGGGTTCGACTCCCCGTCACACCAGACATGCTCAACCTTTCAACCGTTGGGGGGAGTGATAATTTGAGGGTAAATCCCGCTACTCTTTTCTGAAAGAACAGCCCAAGAGATGGAGGTGGGTAGTGATGGCAAGCTGCCTTTGATCTAGTCTTACACTGTTAGATTAGGGACGGCTCGTGTATACAGCCCTCGAGTAGCTTTCCGCGAAATTCAAAAGAAACAAACAACAGGTAACATTAAGAACACTACGATATTTCATCTTTTTCGTCTTTAAAATACATAAAATACCAATAAATATGATAAAAATGAACAAAATCTCAGCGTAGATTTTCAGTAACGTTTATTCTCCAAGAAAATTGTTACAGTCTAGGAAAAGTGTATCAGAGATGAAGAAAATGAGTCGCGAAACTAGTCGCAAATAACTGAGTAGATGTGGATAAACTGTCTACTGACTGAACTCAATGCATTTATTGCTTTAAATCAAATAAGAATTTTCACTGTTTTTACATAAATCTAAATTCTATAATCTAAATTACAACAAAATTATTAGGGCCTGCACCCCTGGGGCACAGCAATATGACTGTGGGTGTCGTCGTTTGTTATTAACCACAATGCTTCACAAAGGTCTTCCTTGTTGAACACAGCACAGATAGCTCATTATGTAGCGTTGAGCTTAGGTTTAAACAAACACACGTCCAAGCATGGCCAGATGATTAGGGCGCTTGTCTCGAAATTCTAGGAAACGCCAAGTCTAATCCCCATCACACTAAACTTGCTCACCCTCTCAGTCGTGAGGGAGTTTTAAGTGACGGTAAATCCCACCTTTTCTATGCAGGTGCGTAGATTTTTTACATCCAATGGAGGGATGATTTTTCCAACCACTTATGTAGACTGTTCAGTTAGCAAATTGTTAATCTCTGATTACCTGAACCTGAAAGTTGTAAACATGCAGTCACAAAGTAATCTTGATTCCACGATAATTACATGTATACTTAGGCCTACTGACTGATATTTACGAACTATCGTAGAGGGGATCCTATGTGCAATCACTAAACCACAGCAAACCATGGTAGAGCCCACAGAGTTGTCTGAACTCGATTCATCCGTATAAATTGGAATAAAATAATGGTTCAAAAGATGTTCGACAAATAGAAGACGGTACTTCTAATCAGGAGTATCCGTCTTTCACAGATGACTGAAAGAAACGTTCACATTTGGGGATGGTTATAAGCAATGGGGGAATGGGCCGACCAGTGCTGACAGCAACGTCATTTGAAAACAGCCAATTTTAGGAACAATGGCAGATCAAACTTTCGAATAGAGAATTTTGGAAATTCCTTGTGCAGAACCAAAACCCTAGACGGTGAACGGTGTCCAACACCTTCAAGGCTTATATCCTGTCAGAACCATAGACCACAGACGCATAGTCCAGTTTCAAACAACTGACAGCACGATCGATCTTTAGCTTTGAACGTCGATCTATTCTTCAAGAGTTGGAAGCGAGAATACGAGGGATGTTTAATGGACATATACACTTGATACATAGTTGCTTGATTTTGGAAGTGAAATTAAATTTACAGTCAATAAAAGAAGCCCCAATAATGTTGTCTCAAAAAGCATGGGAAAAGAAACATCACCGGAATGAAACTTTGAATCAAGGTGTAAATATTTTTGATGGAAAAAATCCATGCAGACAGTTCAGAGAAAGAAAAGTAAAATCGCTTGCAGAGGTTCACTCCAACAAGTGATTGAGAGCATTTTGGTACTGCTGCTTAACTTATGACTGATATGAATTTTGGAAGTTGGTAAGATAGAGCCAATTTTTAATGATAAGAGGGAGTTGTTCCGTGATGGCTTTGATCTTTAAACTTAAAAGTGTTGCACTGAAGACACAGGTTACAGAGACTCCATGTTCCTGCAGGAAAGAATGGAAATGTGTCGAACCCACGCTAATTAAAAATTACAAGTTCATTAAAAAAATTAAAAAAATGGCAAATGGCAACACAACCCACATGAGTGCAAAATACCGTATCTCCAGGTAGTATCATAAGCCTTCTTAAGGAAAAATAATATTGATAGAAGATGTTGCCACTTGTCTGATTAACGTTTCAGATTGAATAAGGATTGCTCCCTTGGGCAAGATCCAGGAATAAAGTTTCTCAGAAAAACCGCACCTTAAATAAAAAAAGTATTGGTCATATACCACAGCAGTGCTTCACAACATTTTCCGATATCATTCAAGTAATATACCACAGTTTGATCAATGACGGAAGTACTAATTAAAGTGCAGATTTATTTATCATGGCTTAAATGCACCAAATTATAACCAGAACTAGTACATCATAAATTAAATAAACAATAAACGTGTTTTTTGAAGATGACTGGTGTGAATATTAAAATTATTTAACATTTTATGGAGCACCTCTTTCTAATATTTTTTTAAAGTTGTAGAAGAAGCGACATTTAATGTCCAATTAATGTAATTAATTATATTCTGATACCAAATGAAAATGTTGTATTCCCATATTCTGTTCTATTACTGAAGGCTATTTTGTTGGTCTTGTCATGACATCCTAGTTCTTTCTCATACTTATTCGATATTTGATACTTCTGGAGAGTTCTTTGTTTGTGCTCTGTTTAGCATTCTCTTCTTTATCTTAGAGCTATGGTGTATTAAGTCACCAGGTCTTGCACTACTTTTTCGGGGTTTGATGTTGTTGTTTTTTTCGGGACATTGCCTTCTGTCAAACCACTCATTCGTTAGGTATAAGTACACACATAACTTCTCCAGTGAATCTTACAGATGTCTTGGCTACATTGTCTCATTTGTAAATCTTTCATCTCCTTATGAAAGTATAATGATGAGTAATTCATGCCAATACCATTTCCAACATTCCTTCCAACATGTCAAGCAAGATATGTCTCTTTACTTATGCCGTATTCTCTTATTGAAACAAGAATCTGGATAAAGACATGGCTTCTAGAAGTTTGGTACAGGACGAATGATAAGTTCTATTCAATATTCTCAAATCCTTCGCTGTTCAATATTGTTTTTTTTATTTTCATCCATGGTGGTATACCTCTTATTGATTATCCACTCTGTCAATTCCATGGCCATGTTTGAAACCAACTGTCCAGGAGTTACACATTTCAGGACCATTTGTTGTCGTTTAATCAAAATACTCTTCTTGGCTCATTCACATCAGGATTGGCTAATTACCTATTATTTACTGGAACCTCAGAAATTTGTTAAAATTGTTTCTCTTAGTTAATTTGTTCTCTTCCATTATATTAGTATACACACGCTACGGTATTCTGTGAGGCATGTTCTTGATTGGACATATTCCTCATAGATGTTGTTACCACCCTATTTTTCACTATGGGTTTCCTTTTTACAAGTCTTCTGTTTCTATTTCATTAGTTATGGCTACGATTGTTTTCAACCAGATTTTGTCTTACCTCCTTTCATATGTCTGTTCTCATGCCTGGCATGGCCGAGCGCGTTAAGGCGTGCGCTCGTAATCCGAGGGTCGCAGGGTCGCGCTCAACATGCTCGCCCTCCCAGCCGTGAAGGTGTATGATGTAAGGGTCAATCCCACTATTCGTTGGTAAAAGAGTAGCCCAAGAGTTGGCGGTGGGTGGTGATGACTAGCTGCCTTCCCTTAGTCTTACACTGCAAAATTAGGGACGGCTAGCACAGATAGACCTCGAGTAGCTTTGTGCGAAATTTCAAAACAAACAAACAAAGAAACTGTTCTCATCTAGGTCACTTTCCTTAAGTAATCTCCTTGATATGTGTTACGTATTATTTGATGTTTCAAGTTCTTCGTAGACTACACGCAACAGAAAAACACAGATAACAGCTTGTATAATTTATTACACTAAACTATTAACAAATATAACAGATATAACACAAATTATATATAACAACAGTGACAGATATTAAGTTACAACATTCGAAATTAATTACAAAACAAAATAATATTAGTTTCAAACTTCAAAATAAATCACAATACAAAACGGTACTGGCCTGTATCTAATGTATTGATCTAAAATTAAAGTCTCAAATTCCAGTCTAGGGTGTGAATTTGGTCCCACGAAGAGATTCCGAAACAGTTCACAGTTCAATGAAATCGCCGTCTCTCAGCTCAAGCAGTAATTAAGATGTATCGTAGAGATTGACGAAATAAAATCACAACTTCCGTAGATCTAACTTCAATCACAAATCCAAGTCGAATATTCACAGCAAACACTTAATCTTTCTCAAATAACTAAAACTGATGCCTGAATCTCACTCTTATTTTTCGAATAAAACTAATGACTGAATCTATCTTCTTTTTTCGAATGAAAACTGATGACTGATGACTGAATCTATCTCTCGTCACCGTCTTTTATAACGATAGGCCTATTTCTCAAACAATCTCGCAATTTCCATACAACTCCAGAGCTATCCACGCATATCCGTTCTTGCACGAGACTACACATCTAGACAGGAAGTCACCAGCACTCATTTACAAACATGTGATTGGTCTACTTAATTCGAGAAAGTTCTAAAATGTTACCCGAAATGAATAACAAAATATTAGTTTAAACTTCTAAACAATAATATCAATATGGAAAAATGAATAATACAAATGAAAATTCAAACACAATACGACATGTTGTCGTTTACAAAATATTTACACATATACATAACAATATGTGATAATCCTTATTGGATCGAATGGTTGGTTGCTCTTTGGCGAGCTTAACCTTTGTTTTCCAAGACTGTAATTCAGATCCCCTTCTGTTAACTAGTTATACATTTTTCTTCTATTACTTTTATATATCTCTCTCTCAGCAAAGGATATTTAGCTCTTTTTCTCTCATTTTTAGTTATGAGATTTCTTTAACCCATTTTCTATCAGAAAACACTCTCATCAATTGTGGTATTCTTCTTGTTTCTCTTCCACTCTTTATATCTCTCAATGAGAGTGACAGGCCATTTGCATTTATTCTATCTTCCAAACTTTTACTTCTGGCCATTATGCTGTGAAACACCTTCCTGTCTTTTCTACCTTGGTGCTCATCCATGGGTTTTCAGACTCTGTTTTAGCTGTTTACTGGAAAGCAATTTTGCCTTTTCTGGTGATGCAGTGTATCTTCTTCTCTCTTTTCTACTTTCCTCCATTCTTCTCCAACCTCCTTTCTTAAATTCCATGCCTAAATTCAAACGTAGTACGGATTTGCACATTCTTACATTTGTCTTGGATTCTTTCTTTTGTATTGTGTTTTACTCCGGATATAGTTCTTGATTTTCATGCCCATGATTACTGTCATTTTGTTATCTATACCATGGATACCTCTTATACTTTTTCCACTACTTTTTTCCTGAACTTGTGAAGGTAAACATACTTTCCACATCTCCCTTCTGTCTTCTTGGTCATTCACACACATTTTATCTCCTCTGTCCTGTTTATTCTGTTTAACGTTCCATTTCAGTAGCTTCTCCTTTTCCGGGTACCTACCATGGTCTGTCTCTACCAAAGGACTACTTTTCTCCTACCTGGAAGGGTATTGACAACTTCTTTGGCTGGTATGGGAATATTGTAACGTGAATATTTGCATGCTATATCTTATTTATTCTCATGATATTCTTAAGCTCAGTTATTGTATTGCGTTTCTTCTTAACTGACACTTGGACAAGGTCCTTCAGTCAGGCCTGTGGATGATATCCCATATTTTCACCACTTACTGTATTCACTGACGGTTTTAGTTTTCCAATGATTGCCATTCTTCATTTTATTTACCATATATATATATAGGTAAGTTCCATTTTTCGTTCAGATTGGTCTTTTCTTTTATAGAATCCCACAAGATGTCTGTTGTTACTTCTCATTGTTTATTTACCCAAATTCTGCATTGAGTCAAGATAACAAAAAACAATCACACCATCCACTCTGGCTTTAATAATTTTCACCTGAAGAAGGAGTACACTGCAAGACTACTTGATGTATCCTCGTCGTTTACATACTCAATTTTCTGATAAAGACTAAGCCTACTCCATGAAAAGTCATAGAAAATTCAAAACCAATGAAGCGTTCTGCAAATTTCATTGACTTATGCTTGCTGGTTTGTAAAATTCTCTCCTTGCACAGTTTTCAGTAAAAAAATTTCTGGCGGAATACAAGATGAGTATACAGGAACTTCTCTGGGTATTCCAAACATAAATTCTACCGGATCCTTAGTGGAGCATGGGAAACCTTTACCACTTGTCTGTATCATGTGGGTGAGAGGGCCACCTATAAGGAAAACTCACTGGGTTGAATCAACAGCTGCTACTATTTAAAGGGGTTGAAATAGATTTTGGTTTATTGGTAACTTCTGATACAAAAATGGTTAAACAGGTTAAAATGGGAACACCTAGGTACAAGCTATCATTGTGGTATTAGGTTTGATGTTTTGCTTCGCATGGAAATCAGAAATAATGACATTTTATTTTAACTTTAAAAAAATAATTTTTAAAAGTATACAACTAGAATTATTTGTTGCGATTTTAGCACTGAGTTAATTCGAGACACTGAAAAACTAACGAAAATCTTTAGAGAAACTTGGTTATTATTTAAAACAAGTATATTCCTTCCAGAAATATTTTTCCTTATTTTGAATTAAGCACAACGCTACATAACTGGCTACCTACAAGAATCAAAATCCGATTTTCAATGACTTGTACAGAAAGAAAAATATATAGATAGCCAGTTGTGTAGGTTTATAATTAACAAAAACAACTACGCTTTTGTATGACAGAATTAGAAGTTTCACACTTTGTGAATTTAAAATACTGTGTAATAATGAAAATAAAACCGTTAAATTTCAGAATCAAATGTAGTAAAGATGACTGTTCGAATAAATATATTTACCATTATTATAATGTAGGTGTGTTAATTGTTAATTTTGTTTGACATTTAGATATATTTATAATGTAATTACTTTCCTAGAATAAAAGAAACGAGTGTTTGTTGTACAATCTGTAAACTTTCGCGGTTATACCAAAAAGAACATCATTATGCACTAATAAAAGATATTTACAATGATAAGAAAATTGTACCTGCTATAATCAGAAACTGTGTTGTGTACTAATAAGAAAAACTGTTATCTCTAACAATAAAATAATCAAGTATTTTAATAGTTGTAATACTCATACAGATTATTAGTAAAAGTGGGAACTTTTTATATAACAATCAAAAAAGTATATTTCTAATGAAAAATATAAAATGGTAGTGTATTGTTGAGGAAAGTGTATTTTGAATACAAAATATAATAGTAATCAATCACTTAGAAATCTATTCGTAACAATCAGATAATTGTAATGTCAAAAGAGCAAGTTAAATAATATTCTTTAGCCGAAATATTCTGAGAGCTGTCTTTAAAAATACCACCTGCTGACAATGTTGAAGATTTTGTTTCATTGTTGAGAGCTGAGTACAAAGCTACACAATGGTGCTCTTCTTATCTGTGGTATCAAAACACAGTTTCTTGTGATATAAATCCGCAGATGTACCGTATGATGTGACTGAGTCGTACATGAATACTTACAACGCTAAAAATTATTTCGAAACACATGGTGCAGCTTTGTGCATAACCATAAACATAGAAACAGAAGTCTTTATAATTAGAAAACTATCAATGATGTCGAGAAACCCACTTGTTGAGAATTTTATATGCAACAACGGCTCGTTTGGGTTCAGAAAATATTTTAAATAGAAGAGCGAACAAAGTTTCGACCTTCTTCGGTCATCGTCAGGTTCACAAAGAAAGGGGTAACAGACCGGAAGCTGACCACATGTTTGGAAGGGGTTGTGTAACTGTGTGTCGCAATGTAGAGGGCGGGGTTAGATGTTTGAATATATAATTTTATCATAATATTAATATACGTATAATGGCGTTCCTTTATATTGGTTTATTTTGGGTTTAAGTTGTTGTATAAGTAAGGCTTCTTTAATTTAGCGTTTGTTTATGTTTGTTTCTTTATTTAGTATTTTGGTGTTTTCTATGGTTATGATGTGTCCATTTTACTTGCAGTGTTCGAAAACGTGTGAAGGTAACTTTTTTGTGTTCTTTGAATCTGGTTTCCATTTTTCTACTTGTTTCTCCAAATAGAAGTCGTGGCAGTTATCACATTGTATTTTATAAATAATGTTGGTGTGGTGTTTGTCAGTGTAGTTCTTACATTGTATATACCTTACTTTTGTACCTGGTTTTAGAATAAATTTAGTATTAACTGGAATGTTATACTTTGTTTCTAGTTTTTGCCAAATGTTGGTTATTTGTCAGGAATATATGGTATACAGCAGTATATGGTTTCTTGATTTTTTGATTCGTGAGATATATTTACTTTTGTTGGTTGATTTTGCTTTCTGTCTCGGTGTGTGCGTATAATGTTTTCTTCGGTTTGTGGAGGAAACTTATTGATGTGATGAAGTATTGTTTTATTTTGTCTAATTCATTGTTAATTTTTATATGGTGAGCATTGTTTTATGGCTGTGTTTATCTGGTTTCTTAGTATGTTGAGTTTTTTGTTTTTTTTCATGTGCTGAGTCCCAAGGTATGTATAGTCCAGTATATTCAGCAATCGCTGAATGTAGGCAATAACTAATAACTAATACAGTCGTTGTTCTAACTCACACGTGATGATGTATACATTATACGATCAAGTGATCTCTCTTCATAACTCTGTTGGAGCTTGATCACTAACACAGCATTTGTTAATAGCTGCATGTAGGCAATAACTGATCACATTTTAAAAAACAGCTGTCCTTACCATTCTTAAAACTGTCACATATATGGTAAATACTTGTTAGATAGCATTAATAGTCTTACTATAACAATAAATTAATGTTCCATTCGATTGTAAATTATTCTTTTTGTGTTATATTTAATATTAGAATTATGGTTCATGTAAGTTTCTTTGCGCTTATCCTAAAAGTTGGATTTCCCATCAGTTATTTGATTGTGATTCAGAAGTTTAGCAGTCTCTTGTAGTTTCTACACGTACGATAAATCAAATACCAGTTACTGTATTCAAAAATGTTGTGCAATACCCGGCTATGTTTCTTACTTATAGGTGAAACTTTCTTGTAGGAATAGGCTGTACAAATGGAAATGCTTTTAAATGGATTAAAAACTGTAGCTATTTATCAAATAATTCAGTAGTAAATTCAGTTTCTGATTTATAATCCTATATGTCTTAAATTTTTTATCTCAAGTTGTTTTTAGCTTCACAAAACAGTGTCTCATTCTTAAAATTTCCCCAGCTGTAAAGCGTGTTTTGAGCCGCACTGTTCATATTTGTATGTTTTGAGCCGCACTGTTCATATTTGTGTGTTTTGAGTTGCACTCTTCACATGTGCTGTTCTCGGACAATGCAAGTAAAAGCTACTCCTTTGTGGGTTATTTACTTTAATTCTTTGAATCTCCTCTGATACATTTTTATGCTTTTCTTACGTAATATTAGTATCATTTTATGAGGTAGTTGAATCACGTTCATTCATTTTATTGCTGAAACTTATAATATTTTAACAGTTTAAAGCTCAGTTTTAAACTTTAAAATTATTTACTATTTCCAGCAAATAAAACTCATCATAGTTTGCTTAAAGTAAAGAAATGACATTTTATCCCATGAAAGAACCAAAGCTAACTTTTGTAGAGTTGTCTGATATAAAATCTGAATGTCTAAAAACATATTTTTAGAATGATAATGCATAAAATGCTTCTTTTTGTATTTTTATAACACAGTAAGTATTGTGTGCATGAAGTTCTGTGTGCAACACATATATAGTTTAGTAGATTCTATTAATACGATTTCGAATCTCCAAGTGAGCATGTCGCATGCAAACTGTTGCCAATATCGTATCTCAGAGAAACGTGGTATATTAGAGCACTTTTTAATCGCTTTTGGAAATGGTATCTAACATTTCTTTCCGATCAAAAATATTCTTTCATAAAATCTTAAATATGTGTTAATAACAAGGATTTATAATTTCCAAGACAAGAATATCTTTCACACTGAATGCCATTGATAAGCAAATGATTATAAATTAACTTGCAGCACTAAGATAATCCAGAAAGAGACCTGACAAAATTGTACCACAACCTTTGTAAATGAAGTGTGGTGTGTAGCAACAGGTGAGAATTTATTACCCGAAGGTCCACGTCAAAGTTTACCGATGTCTAGAAAATCCACAGTGCAGAACTATTGCTCACATTTACTGTCATCAGGCAGAACATGACTGGGCTTGATGAAACGGACTGCAACAACGTAATAAAGTCAAAAATTGTTTTATTATAACGGACTCAGTCATACAGAAGAAAAACGTATGATAAAGTTGGTTTTCTCAGAAGAAACACAAAGTAAACTCCGTAAAGGAAATAATTATAAGTTAAAAACACAGAGATTTTTCGCTCAGTAAGATATTATTCTAATATTAAATTTGACGAAAGATTTTCACCAACTTTGTTCCAAAATAGAGGTGTATTTTTTGTTTTCTTATATTATAAAGCAATATTATAAAGTCTCTTTTTAATTTAATTCGGAATGACACAAAGAAACATTGACAAAAATCTAAGACATTTTCTTTGAAAACTTCTAGTTTTTAAAGTAATATAAAATTATTTCTTAGTAATGCTTGTTTCTGCTAGATTTATTTAGTGATGGTTTCCAAGTTTAAATTTAGCAAAATAATATTTAAAAAGTAACAATCAAACGTTTTTCAATTCCAGTGGTTCCCCAACAATAAGGGTCTCGTGGCAGGAATAGTGTCTTCAGGAATGGCTTTCACTCCAGTTTTAATGAATAACTTGCATACATTATTTATGAACCCTAACAACCTTCAACCTGATGCTGATGGGTACGATTGTTGCTGAATATTTAATAGTATCATGGTAGGAATGGTGTTTTAAGTTGATTTAATAGTCTACAAGTACTTTTTGATTATCTAAAAATATTTAATGAGTTTCATTAGTATAAAGTTTAATAATTCCAAACTTTGCATCTTTGAGTAGAAGAGAAAAGTGATAATATCTAATTTTAATATTTAAAGACTGCATGTGACTTCAGGTGAATGTTTTTATATTTTCATATAGCAAAGCCACATCAGGCTATCTACTGAGCTGACCGAAGGGAATCGAACCTCTTGATTGTTCTAAATCCGTAGACTCACCGCTGTTCTAGCGGTGGGTCACTTCAAGTGAAGAAACGAATTATTGATGTTAGGTAACACACAAATGTATGTCACTAACAGCTTTCTCTTGAGAAAAACTTATGAAATAGTAGAACTTCACAGCACTTTTTCAACGTTCGCCTGGTTTGAAAATGCAGAGTTCGAGTTAAGGAGAAGGGAATGTAACTCAGAACCTTCGGATCAGTTAGAAACATTACCCCTTGTCCACAGACTGTGTGCTCACATAATCAGTCAGATCAATGTAGTTCCTAATAATTTCAAATGTTTTCTTTATTGTGCATGGAAATTACAACATACTTCCATGATTTTATGGTGAAGTTAGACACGTAATGCTAAAAGAATGTAAAAATAAATTTCTGATACATGTTGGTACAACAAGACTTTGTTGGCTATGAATGATTGTCACGCAATGTGATGGTTTTCATTTTCAAAATAGTTTTAATACAAGGAACCCAACCCTCTATATTCATAGTTTTGTGGCTATTTAGAAGTACGGTATAAACCCTATTTCATTCAACATTGAAATACAAATCACGCAATATATCCAACACCATCTTAGAATAAACTAACAAGATTACCACAACAAAACGGAATATTTTTTTCCTCCTGCACAATTTAACAGATAACAATAAAAACTTCTAAACTTTACCGTCAAAACCAACGTTAAAGAAGCATAGTTATTATTACTTACAGTTGAAACTGTAGGATGAATCTAGAAAATATGAGATATTGCTCATTATGCATCTGAGTTAGTTTTTTTAAGAAAACAAAGTCAAAATGTTTTAAAACAATAGCTTATGTGCTCATAATACCTTTTTTCCTGATGGCGAAGCCACATCGGGCTATATGCAGAGCCAACTGAAGGGGAATCGAACTCTTGATTTTAGCGTTATAAATCCGTAGACTTACCGCTTTACTGGCGGAGGGTCATCATACTTCCTTCATTATGTATGAAATGTAAACAAAATACAGGTTTGTTAATATTATTTATAAGCACAACTTATTGATTGACTTAGATTTATATTTTATAAGAATACAACATTTTCAATATAATTTTGGGCAAATGTTTACAGAATTAAATCCCAGTGTTTGTTATCCTTGATTATTTTCTCTACGTTATCAACAGACTGAAAATTTGCGTTCCATAAACTGGGATATTATAGTTTACCATGGATATATTAACCAAAATGCAACAGCGAAGCAAACAATTTTACGACCATACAAACGACAATAAATCCATCAAAAAATCCATGAATAAAACCAACACTTATACAACCAGGGATACATCAACAAATGTATACATCAATGCATCAGTAAAACCAATAATGTACATATTAATAAAGAAAAGCACAGATATATAAATAAAGTAATCACGGATATAACAATGGATATATTCATAAAGTAACCACAGATAGATTAATAAGGTAAACCGCGATTAAATATCGAATACAACAAGACATCTGTACATACATTAATAAAGCCAATCATAGATTCGTTAATAACGTTGTACATGATGCAGCCGTTGGTACGTCAGTAAATGTAACAATAAATACATTAATAAAGTAAATCATAAATAAATCACCAAATCCAATAATGAACACATCAATAGATCCGACTATTCATACACTACTAAACACAACTGTAATACCATAATGGGTTTATGATTAAAGCCCACAATTAACACATTCATAATCTTAAACATGGATACATAACTCAAACAATTATAACGATATTAATTAATCATATCACGGTACGTACAGCAATAGATGTATTAATCAACTAAACATGGGTAAATTATTAATGCTAGATACGTTGTGACCTCATCAATAAAACTAACCATGGATTACTTTTATAAAGCAAGTCATGGCTGTAACACTAAAGCCAACCACTGATACATTTATGAAGCCAGCTGAAGGTATATTAGTGAAGTCAAATAGGCATGCATTAGTAAACGTAACAATAAATACAATAAGCTAGTCATTGGCATATTAATAAAGCATAAAATAGGTAGAGTGAAATAACCACCTTTTGTACAATAACAAATCTGTCTATTTATACATTTTTACGACCAACTGAGAACACATTGATAAATCCTATATGTTACCATTTATTCTATTGTCTATATATCAAACAGTTCAAAAATACGTTATAATATCCAGGAACATGAAAATTTGTGTAATTTGTTTGTTTACCCTTCCTTCCAAATATAAATATTTCTCTAGAGGGACATTTTGATTAATATTATTTCTTAACAGCATTGCACACTCTTCTTATAATATTAAACTGTGATTAATTAATATATTAAAGGGAATTAAACATAATGAAGAACGAAAAACCTAATTGAAATAACAAGTATTCTATTGTACTATAATTCTTAGAAGATTGTCGATTGTTGGTAAGTAAAAAGTACTAAGTTAACCAAACCGGTCGCTTAACGCTGTGTGTGTGTTTTTTTTTAGGTATTTTTCTGAACCTGAAATTTTGGATCGTGTTCCTTCTCTGTTCCTGATAATAGGAGGTGTAGAAAGTGGTGTTTTATTTGCTGGGCTGCTTTTATACAAGGACCCTCCATCACATGTAGATGAGGTGAAAACAACTTGCTCTGAATTTCTTGTGTTAATTTACACGGCAATATATAGCTAAAATCTAATGTTTTTTTTGTTTTTCAACATTTTGTTTTACAAATGTCGATTCTTTGGAATATTTCTCTCCATGTGGTTTCCTATTTACAGTATGTGTAAATTTCCTATGGAAGGTGGTACATGTACAGTTTAACTTCTTTGGAGTGTGAACATAACTGACACGTTTGGAAGAGTCACGAGAAAGTTGAGAGCCACTTGAATTCGGTAATACTTAGTTTTGCAAACAAAAAACAAACCACTGCCCTAGTCTTAAAATTCTTGAAATAAATGGCTAATTCACTTCATTCAATCCTCATATGTGGAACTGTTTAACAGAGCACTTTTATGAGACTTCTTTCGGATCCATTTTGAAAAGGTCATTAACACACGTGCCTAAAAAAAAGACTGAAAAGTACACAAAACAAAATAACTATTTTTGCAAACTGCAACAAAAGTATTTTGAAGTGTAAAACATTTTATGTCAAAAAAATTCTAATCAATTAATTGGTTTATCTTTTAAAAGTTAATGGCATTTACATTAGACTAGAAAATATGCCTAAAATAAAGCAAAAAGAAATATGAGATCATTTTGCATAAAAATAAATTTATTATTCGAAATTAAAAACTGATGTCTAGCTATCACAAGTCTGTGCAATAAAGAAAGCCTGTGAAACATTTTCCTAACAGTGGCTCAAATGCCCCAGGCATTTTCTTTCACATTCATTTGGTTGAAGGTATGACTGAGCTACAATATGTAATCCTTCAAACATTACTATTTAACTACCGTGATGAGAAACCATTAGGTCTTGTTCCTATGTGGGTGAAAGATCAACTTATTCTCCAATTCGACACACACTAAAAGAAGGTGTCATTAAATCCAATAAGAAAAAATGAAAACATTTACAGAAAATTAAACTGACTGACATAATTATACGTTCTATACATATCATTCAAGGAGAAGGACGTTGAAACATTTCCAGTATCAATACGAAAAGAATCGAATAATGGAGAAAAGACACGTTTATTAATCTTTCAAGAAGACACGTCTATGATGACAGATGAGAACACAACGAAACCAAAGGTAGAAGAAACACAACCATCATTCCCAAAAGAACGTAATCTAACGGTAAAAGAAATTTTGAAAATGAAAGAATATTACTTCTTACAAATAGTATGCATTGGATCACTACATTCAACAGTGTTTGTGAACAATTTTTATAAGGTATGTGACATGATTTTTATATTACTAAGTTCATTTTCTTTGTTTTCTTGCTTCAATTTTTGTTTTAAAATTTAAGATTTCACAAAATATTTCACAACTGATCATGAAAATGTCGAATACTTATTAATATATCCTCATAATTCCCAACCTATGTAAAAAACACAATTTCCTCAATATTTTACAAACTTCAGTTCCTATTTATATGACAATCTATCCATATTATATCTATGTACACAATAAAGACACAATTAGCTTGTTCAAACTTGCTTAATACCTATTAGTACTTAAAAGAACTATTAGTGTTTTTCGTCAGCGAAATAGCAAGTTGAGAAACACAAATTTGAATTATAAATTGTTATCTTGTAACTCGTACTGTGTTCTAATGTGAAATTAGTGTACAGCTTTTAAATTTCCTAATAGGTGTTCGTATTATGTTTTACTCATTCTCTGACCTTTTCGAATATCACTGCTCAATGTGCATTTTAATTTCTCTGAAATTTAAACCTCCACTAACATCATAGGTAAGTGATAACTGGAACATTACAGTCAATAGTTTGGCCTCGATATTTTGTGAACTGTAGTTTCTGTAAGCTCTTTAAGTAGTCAATAGTAATAATCAGGTGAGTCATGGTGGCGGATCTTCTTTTGTAAGTGAATTCTACGTGACACCCAATGCTATTATCGGTCATGGTTATCATAAGATCCTAACGTTGTTGCATTTTATTGGCCTTTTTTCTGAACCTATCATCTCTTGTTGTAAATTGTCATAATTGGAAACAACCATCAAGGCAGAGCCAATACATAATAATAATTATTCACAAAGTTATTGAACCATAATAAGAACACTTTCGCAATGACAAAACGTACATAGTTCTTCATCTCACAGTATTTACAAAACTAAGAAACAATACCGATACTATTACAAAAATATAATGAAAACTTGTTGATAGAATGAGGAAATTTAAACACAAAAAATTTGTGGTAGTTACATTTCAATGCGTAAAAATAACACTATTCTTGTTCTTAGTATGTTTAAGTTCTAAATTATAATATTGTAAAGTCAGACTCCATCTTAACATGCCTCGAATACAGTCTTGTAAAGTCAGACTTTATCTAACCATACATCTGTTATAGTCTTGTAATGGCAGACTCCATCTTAACATACCTTGATAATAGTCTTGTAAAGTCAGACTTCATCTAACCATACCTCTGTTATAGTCTTGTTATGGCAGAATCCATCTTAACATACCTTGATTATCGTCTTGTAAAGTCAGACTTCATCTTAACATACTGTGATTATAGTCTTGTAAAGTCAGACTTCATCTTAACATACCTCGATTATAGTCTTGTAAAATCAGACTCCATCTTAACATACCTTGATTCTTCTTTTTTATTTTATGAGTGAATGTCAAAGGATTGTGGTTAGTGAAATGAAAATTAGGGCAACTGGTGATGCTGAAATAGACATCAAAATGTTGTAGCGTCAGAAGTAAGCAAGACATTCTTTTTCAATAAAATAATTATTCTTCTAGTCTTTGTTAGATTTCTTTGAAAACTGAGTAACTGAGTGTTAAACATGATTGTTATGTTATTGTAACAAACCAACACCAATACGAACACCACTAACATCTATAGCAAGTTTAAACTGATTTTTAAATCTTTGTGGATAGTGATTGAGCTGATAAGTTATTTTACAGATTGAGAATCATCTTTATCAATGTACTCTTTCAACATATTAGTATGACATAATCAATATTTTCACCACTTGAAATATAGTGACAATTTTAACCAAATCACTGTTCTGTGACAAAATTTCATAAGGGTCACAATATTGAGCTTCTAAGGTATGACTAGAAAGAGGCAACAAGGCAAAAACTTTAACACATGGTTTAAAAACCCCTTTCTTCCCATGCACATGCCTCATTCTGCTTTGGATTTTCTTGTGATTTAGTTTTACTGTATCGATTGCCTTTGTAAGCTGATGTCTATAATCTGAAACATAATCAATCAGATTCACGTTCGTATCTTAACAAAGCCGTTTTTCGTTCAACTGTTTCTGTGGTTCTCGTACTGAATGACAAAATTTCAGCTCAAAATGAATAAAAACCAAGCAATTGTAACAGCATTTGGGACAGTAAATGAAACTCTCCATCCCAATCATTCTGAAATTCCAAACAATATGTCTGACTGATATGTTTCAGTGTTTGATAGTAACATTCCAGAATTCCTTAGGGTTTTAGATCAAAAGTACTATATTTTATTTCTTAATCCTTAACTTGCTGAAATAATTCTAGCATGAAATTTTACCCAAGCTCAAACTGAATTGCCTATGGCAAACCCAAAAGTTGAAAGAAACTTCTCGGTGTTTAATAATAATGGTGGTGTGAATATGTTTTATGGAATTTGCTTCAGGAAGTCGACTGGATGCATACATTATTATTAGTAGGTACTGATTTTCTAACTTAGTTTTTTAAAATGTACATACACAATCCATAATAACACTGTTGAATGGCTCATAAAATGCTGGTATAGGCTTGAGTGGGGCGTTGGGTATATTTTATTTAATTCTTCCGAAATTGGCACATATGACATGACAAACATTTTGCCACATTCTTCCATACACGTGCTGAACAGTAATTTTGGAACAACTATCCTATGAGTAATCTTCCGTTTATTTCCACTTAGCATATCAGGTGGTCTCCAGTTTCGCCTGAATACTCAATTATTAAGGTAATGGCAACATAGGCCAACTTCCTCTGCTATTCTGGACGACAGTGAACTCTGATGAAATTCACTCACTCCAAGATACTTTTCCTTCTCAGGAATAAGTTTAATCTGTCTAAGTTTTTCCGTTTTGTAATCCATATGAGATTCTCCTTTGTTTCTTTTCAAACCTCCTTAACCATTAAACTAAATCTGCTCATTTTCATTGAGTCTGCTGAAGAAATTATTTTCCACATCTTTATTTTTGTCAGTTCTCTGGTAATCAGATATGACAAAATGAAGAATCTTTTTACCTGATAATTTTTTACTCATAACTCTGGTAACTGCACATGCAAGACAAATATTCTGAAGTTTCCCGTCTTTACATAGGGCTCCAAAAACACAGTTGGGTTTGCGATGACTTTCTCGCCAAATAGGTCGTTTCTAGGTAATAATTAAGCGCCATCTAGGAAAGGTACTAACCTCTATTGTTCCAGAAACAATGACTGACTTCAAATTCAAAATATAAAGGAAAACATCCACAAAACCTACACTCTAAATAAACACGCTATTTCCAACTGAAGACCTCTTAGACAGCATTATAATGCCCTTCTATAACAAAGACTGGAAGACTTTGTTAAAATTTTAAAGCCTGGCATGGCCGAGCGCGTTAAGGCGTGCACTCGTAATCCGAGGGTCGCGGGTTCGCGCCCGCGTCGCGCTAAACATGCTCGCCCTCCCAGCCGTGGGGGTGTATAATGTGACGGTCAAACCCACTATTTGTTGGTAAAGAGTAGCCCAAGAGTTGGCGGTGGGTGGTGATGACTAGCTGCCTTCCCTCTAGTCTTACACTGCAAAATTAGGGACGGCTAGCAGAGATAGCCCTCGAGTAGCTTTGTGTGAATTTGCAAAAACAAACAAACAAACAAGTTAAAATTTTAAAGGATTGTAGTTTGGCAACGTCACCTACCAGTGACGCAAAATCTTCTGAGATGAAATGCTTATATTCCTCCATGATTTGAGGTTCTGATAGTTTCAGTTTATATGTACTTTTACTACTCAGTGGTTTATTGGTAAGGTACACTTTCTTTCAGATATTTCCGTAAAAAACCTAACACTCCGTATTGTGTGCTCTTTTTACACAATACGTACACACAGATACATTTTTTTTTGTTGGAGCTAACTTGCTTGACCCCAGAGACTAAAACTGAAAATCTTATTGAAATTCTTTAAGTCCAGATTGGGTTTGGAAAAGGACATCTGATAGAAAAACTGGTCGCTTGATCAAATATTACTTAGGTACACAATTAATAATTTTGAGGGCCTTTTTCTGAACTGAGTTTGTACATTTTTCGTACATGGCTTAAGTTTTCTAAATTGTGTTCATCCAAGTGTGTTCTTATTTTCATGTGGATGTACTGTCGAAATTCCTTTATTACAATGAGCTGCTTTCTCTGACAAATATTTGTGTGTATTGTTTTCCATAATAGTTATCTGTTAAACTTTTTTTCTTCTCTCTAGCAAATCCTAGGTGTGTTTGGTCTTTATGTATTCTGAATTTTATAAATATCGTAATTTTGTCCGATATCCTTTAGGCAGTGACTCAAAAACCTTCAAAACTGCCGATTTAACAATGTAAAAAATTCACTATTTTATTCGAGAAAAAGTGCTGAAAATATTTCCTCTCTCTCTCTTTACCAATCAGAACGCTTTACAAAAGCACTGTCTAGACATCTTTTGGCCATTTTAGATTAGTAGAAACGTTTTTAACATGTAATATGTGTTTATCAACTTCTTTTTATTGAAAATATGGCACTATTCTCACATTTTTGGTTTCTTCAAAGTCTCTACTTGTAAATGAAACTGCTCTGTTGAACTATGACTTATTGGCCACTTTTGTGAACTTAATCTACGTTTCCAATTCTTTCTGATTCAGTTCTAATTTTTTTGTTTTTATTTGAAATTCATGCTCCTTTAACCTCAGCTAAAAATCTGGTATCAATTTATTTAATTCAACTGAATCATATGATCACTAAACTTTTAATTTCCTATTTTCTCATCCAAATCTTAACACGTAACTGATAGTGTTACGAAAGATTTCCCAGTCTAGTTCTTTAATTTTTGCAGATGTGATCCTTGCTGCATGGGACCGTGCACTATTCTTGTGTTACGCAACGCCTTTTTGACTGATCAAAGTAGGCCTCTTTTTCTGTGAGTGCAACATTCAAACAATCTAACTGTTGGCAACAGAAGTCTGATATAAGCATTACATTGAGTGGCAGCAACTCAACGTGGGTCACACCAACAATATTTCACCAAACGCTTGGCAAGACTTTTTTAGAGTGAAGATCAAATTTGAGCTTTGCTTTAGTCAGTTTACCTGCACCAAGTGTTATGTAAATGTGTAAATATTTTGTAAACGACGGCATGTCGTGTTGTGTTTGGATTTTCATTTCTATTATCAATGTTTCCATATTTATATTATTGTTTCGAAGTTTAAACTAATATGTTGTTATTCTTTAGGGTAACATTTAGAATTTTCTTGAATTAAGTAGACCAATCATATGTTTTTAAATGAAGTACTGGCGACTTCGTGTCTAGACGTGTAGTCTCGTGCAAGAACGGACATGCGCGGATTGCTCTGGAGATCTGTAGAAAGTTCGCGGTTATTCGAGGGATCTAGGTCTACAATATATAAACAGACGAAGATGCGAGAGACAACAGAGATTCAGACATCAGTTTTTATTCGAAGAAAAAAAGAGGAGAGTCAGACATTAGTTTTATTTCAAAAGAAGAGAGTCAGTTATTTGAGAAAGATTTAGTGTTTACTGTGATTATTAAATTGGATTTATGACTGAAGTTAGATCTACGGAAGCTGTGATTTTATTTCGTCAATCTCTACGATTCATCTGAATTACTGCTTGTGCTGAGAGTCGGCGAATTTATTGAACTGTGAACTGTTTCTGAACTTCTTCATTTAAGCTTCGGAATTTCTTCGTGGGACCAAATTCACACCCTAGACTGGAATTTGAGACTTTCATTTTCGATCATTATATTAGATACAGGCCAGTACCATTTTGTATTGAGATTTATTTTGAAGTTTGAAACTAGTATTATTTTGTTTTGTAATTAATTTTGAATGTTGTAACTTAATATCTGTCACTGTTATTATATAGTTTATGTTATATCTGTTATATTTGTTAATAGTTTAGTGTAATAAATTATACAAGCTGTTATCTGTGTTTTTCTGTTGCGTTTAGTCTACGAAAAACATAAAACATAAAAAATACGTAACACAAGCTATTATCTGTAGCTTTTATTAAATTTTATAAAATAATCATTTTTCATCTCCAGTCACTTAACTGGCCAAAACATTACGTTCAGGAGAGTGCAGAGAAGTGCAAATGTCAACTCTAGTTCCAAGGTTATCTTCTGTGATATCATGGGGTACCTATTTTTCAAGTTTTGACAGCTTTCCAAAATGTTGTAGATGACGGTGAACAGTTGAATGGGTTGAATTAAGCTTCTGTGTAAGTTCTTCAACTGTTACAGCAAATCTTCATCAAGTGTAGCCACCAGTAAGCTCCCACTAAACTCAACACAACGACATGAACGTGGTGCATCACTTTGGCTGTAGTCACCTGATCTGAACTTCTGAAACCACCTACGACAATTTCTTTCATTGAGAGATTCCTCGTTATAAACACCTTGAATGTTTCGGGTAGTTCCTACTGCACTATTGCCTTTTTAAACTCGTTAACCATTGTATGCCTAATGTGCTCCATAGACACATCCATCTTAATAAGGGTTTATTCTATTAATGATCTGAAAAAGTATAGTTGGATTAGTTTCTTTTATTTGTCTCAACATTCTGACACACGTCCTACTACATGTTTTAGTCCTTAAAGGCTTCTATAAAGAGAGAAACAATGATGCACTTTGTGTATTACATTTTAGGGCATTACTTAAGAGATAACTAGAAGAAGATCGTGCTGTAATAAGTGTAATAATTTGTTATATACATACGATAAGGAAGAAATAAAATGTACTATATTTCCACTTTAGTAAACCAATAGGAGGCAAATAAACATTTACTTTGCAGAATTAAAATGCTTACAAGTCAGTTGTAGAATATCATAAAATAATTAATATCTAAATTATTGTAAAGTGTTTCGTTTCTGTCTGAGTAGCGTGAGAAGTTTATTAAATATATGCCGTTTTTGTTGCTTTTTAGTACTAATCGATGTTACTTTTTCACGAGAGTTCAAGAATGTTCAACTGCCTGAATAAAAATGGTTTGAGCACTTTGAACTCATTATGGTATTAAGTTATTGTAAAGTTTACTAAGTTATTTTAGAGCCTAACTTTTAGAACTTTATTATTAAATTAAGTTCAAACCAAAACATGAGTAGAATTAAAATGGTTCTACAAAAATATGAGTCATTATTATGAGGTGTATAAACAAATCAAACGTATACAGAACTTAGACTTGGGGATTAGTTTTAAAGGTGTGTGTGTGTTTTCTTATAGCTCATCCACTTTAGGCTATCTGCTGAGCCCAACGAATTTTAAAAAAGGTATTGCAATATATTATTACATTGTTAATATAATGTAATATATTATTATAAAGGTATTATAATATCAAATTGTATTATTTTTTATTTAGGTATATGGACAAACATTTATATATGATGATGTATATCTAGCCACAACTGGATCTGCATCTGCTGTTGTTCACGCTGTCTTTAGGGTGCTTATAGGACTAATGCAGGACTGTATATCACTCAAGGTAAAGAAACGAATCGACAAAATTAACTTGTTATGCGTGGTCGAAAATTAACATTAATAGTTGTTTCAAAAATAACACTTTCATTTGAAAACAAATGATCCCAAAACAAAGTATTCGTTATTTTTATCTGACTTTAAATTTAAATTTGAAAAATAATATCAGTAATATTTTAACACTTTGATTTGAAAAAAAGTTATTAAAATTAGATGTTTTAGTAGAATAACTTAAAATATTTATGATTTTGGAGACACTTTAGTTTTCCAAACGGTTCAAACCAAGTTTCCTCAGAAGCTTATTTCTTTCAAAAAACAAAACATATCTTACTGAGCATTTTTTCTCAACTTAAAAAAAAAAAGACACGAAAGACTTTTCTTACTTAGAATATATATTTCAGTCATTAAGAGAAAATCATTTTCATTATGACACAACAGCTCCGAAACTCCAAAATTGAATATTCTACTATATTTAGGTGTCATTCCTAAAAATTTCACATTTACATGGAATCTTAAGTTCAATTATATTTTGAACGAGTTAATTTCGTTTTTGTGAATTTTTAAGTTTCATTACCTTTCGATCTCAATTCATTCTTTCAGCTTGACAAACTATATATCAGGTGTTTATTTAAACTCTATATGTTCAATTTCATATACAAAAAATGAATGAATCAATATAATAAAAAATACTAATTGAGAAATGTATTAAAATATATTCAAAGTTTATTCCTTTTTCAACTTAATATGGAAGAAACAAAAACAAATCCTAAGAATATTTTAATGTGAATTATCATATTTTTATTATGTTATTATTAACATTTGTTTCATAATGATTTGATTTGTTTCAATTTCACGTCCTACAATTTGCACAACTCCATTAACCACTTACCAGAACTGTCTCTTGTTGACTGTTTGTTATCATTCTTGATTCAAAAAAAGCTTTAGAGGGCAAGCTTGATTTCAGATATGGTAATGAATTAAAGCCACGAAACATATGTGTCAAAACCTCATATCTGATAGATAGTAAAGTCTTGAAAGTCAAAATTGAATATATAGCTATCGAGCTAAGCCGACTCAGTATTTTGAACTCTTTAAAATGAGTTATTGTAAAGAAAGATCTTCTTAACAGCCTATAGCAAGAGATTTCAGCTTCTCCTTTTAATAAAGAAGTATCAATTGTCACGCGAATCTTCATTTATAACATTCGAAAATTGGAGGCTGCTAGCATTCCTAGTGATTGTATAACATTTCAAATTGTCTGTGCCTAATATATAAATCTTTAGAAACTACTGCGAATTACCGATTCAATTAACTTTCAGCTTATATTCCGATGTCAGTAGAGAGGTTATTTGGAAAAGACTCTAAAGATTAATTGGAAGTATACATCTTTGACGAGAAGGTTGTTGATATATAGCGTTTTAAAAACACCCTACGAGTGTTATGTTTCTCTCCAAAGGATCTCCATTTGATTCTGCTTACTTCATTATAAATATTCACGCTGTAATAACACCATTAAGTAAGTTGTTGTAATCAATAGTTTTGCTGCTAAATTAAAAATTCCATGTGCCGATAGAATTTATGTATATTGGGGGTAAATTTCTTGTTTTTATATGATTGGAAGAGTTTTTTTCTTTATGAAACTTCTAATTCGAATGATAAGAGCATTATAAATTTTAACTTTACTGTCTTCCAGCACTATTTGCTGGTATAAATATATTAGTTTAAGAATACAGAGTGAGTCATTTATTGACGTTTAGGCCAAACTTTTTCAATTGAAATCATTATTCAAACTTACAAGTTAAGGACTTTTGACAGTTGTTAGCTCATTCACCTTATAGAAAATGTTTTAGTGAATACTGTCGTTTAGTTTATAAATGGTACGCTTTCTGAAGCTGTGGTCAAAACAGATAAACTGTGTACATTTTATGATTTATCGATTTCACGAGCTCAAAAATCATCAACAAAATTCCAGCTGTACTGTTCATTATTGTAAATAATGAGTATTATTGTAAAATATAATGTTACATATTGAGCTATTTGTGCTCTGACCACTACGAGTTATCTTAACCAAGTGTCTCGCGTTGTAACTAATGAGTGATGTTTCTCAGATTATAACAAGATTCACATATAAACAAAATATCCAATTATGGTCAAATACATATTGACATATCAAACTGTCTACTTGTTTTATTGTTTCCAAATAATTAATCTCAAGTTCAATCTGTTGACGTTTTAGTTAAGTTGTTTCATGATGTTTTATGTTTAGCCAACAATCCTGATCTTAATGGGACTGAAGACAATATTGCTGTTTACGTTAGTAGCGGCCCCTTACGGTGGAAAAGCGATGTTCATAATTTGGATCTGTGGACTACATGCTACGTTTGCCATTGAGGTTGTAAACGTTCCAGCCACTATTGCTGAAGTGTTTGGGAATAGAAACACTTCTATAATTTATGCAATGATGTACTTTGTAGCGGTATGTAATTATTACAATACTGTGTACTTTTTATTCAATAACTACCTAATAGTTTTATCTGTATCTTTTGGTAAGGCCTACAGTGTCCTTTATAGTAACTAACACAATAATGTCTTTTGGAATGTAGCATAAATTGTTTAATATCCATAAATATATTAAGAATATTAAAATGAAACATTAGATGCACAGTATACTGAGGAACATTATTCAACATGGCCTGGTAGTTAGGGCTCTCAGTTCATAATATTTGGGTCTTTGCTTCGATTCCCTGTCGCACCAACAATGCTCGCCATTTTAGTTGTCGGGATATTATGATGTAACAATCAATTCCACCATTTGTTAATAAAAGCGTAGCCCAAAAGTTGACGGTGGGTGTGGATGACTAGCTTTCCCCACTTATGTCTCAAGCTACAAAATTAGGGACAGGTATCCCTCGTGTCACAGTGAGCAAACTTAGTATAGAAACAGACTTACTTATTCAACGTCAAGTATTCTAAAACATCATGTGTACAAAACATCTAAAACCATGATAGTCACATCGGCATTCTTTATATTCTTATTAACTGATAGTTTAATTTGCTACCCCTACAACTACTGAGTTTTCTTATTATGTTAGCTTACGTTTATATCTTTTCTCCACCTTACTACCTAGTGGCCGCGCGTGTTTTTCAATGGTCTGTAGTTACATTAGAATGATCTGTTGTAAGAGCAATGTACCTGTTTGTTAACCATCTAGTTGCTGAGTGGCCATGTATTCTATTTTATCCAATACTTCAGTTTACCAATATATTTGTTAACTTCCCAACAACTTAATTATTGTATTTCTTCACCTAGGGCACTTCTGTATCTTTCTGGCCTATAATGTTTCAGCAAATTATACCGTACTTTGGGTGGTTTGGAGCAATTTGCTCGGTTGGGACTATTTCCTTAATAGGTAAGTTATGATAATTTGTTCTGAGTAAACTAACAATTAGGCAGGTGTATAATTTAACAAATGTTTAGAGAAGCAAATTGTACATACAGCTCTGTCCTTGGTAAAAGAACGACAGAATGTATGAAAGTCTATACAAGTAAAAGTTAACTCTCAGTCCACAATGAACATTTTGGTGCTCCTGAGGTACACTTTCAATGTCCTACCTTAACCTGTTCAGTGCCGTAGAACGTCCAAGCCGATCGGTAACACAGTGTAACGGACGAGTTAACTCGTTCTCAATAATGCGGAGCGTCAAAACTAGATGTCAGCACGAAACGGGCATTTGACCTACAAATTGGCAATATCTGAACGAGAATGTCCAGTGACATTCGATCTTGAAGAAAATTGTTATAGTACTGAAAAAGTGGATCGGAAATTGTAGAAATTGAGCCAAAAAACTAGACAGAAATAACAAAGCAGATGTGGATAAAACGTCTTCTGGCTAAACTTCGTACATTTAATTTGTTAAATTTAATACTAATTTTCACAATGTTTTTCTACATAAATCTATATTCTATGTCAAGAAGTGAGATATATTATAAAAAATATACAAGTGTGAAATACCTCTCTTATTTAGTTTTACATGTATGTGCTTACTCTTATTTTAACGTGTCTCGCTAGTACAGAAGAATGTCTGTGTACAACGCAAAAAATTAGGGGCTCGATTCTTCTTGGTGGGCGAAGCAGAACACCCGTTTTTGTTTTGCAATACGAAAAGCACACACTCTGATCTTATTTTCGAATAGTTATTGCCGTAATAACTAAATTGCCGAAGAATGTTATATAAAATATTTTGAACCTTCAATATGTAGGAAATTTTAGTGTAAAACTGGTTTGTTAAAGAGTATCATTTGTTTATTGTGTTATACTGATTTTGTATGTTTAATGACGTCACTAACATTGTTTTTTACTATATAGATAAATTTGATCACCTAATGTTTGACACAAAAAGTAACCGTTTGCACTAAACTAATATTTTTGTTAGATCTAAATAGAACGAATATAGCGGAATCTGTAAATAAAACTTTTGTCACTTAATTAAAAACCTATGAGTTTGTGCTGTGAATTCAAATAAAGTTTGTGTAGTTTCAAACTATTTATGGTGACTTGTATAAAGAAGTACATTATGTTAAAGAATCTCTTGAATTGCTCAAACTTAATCTCTTACACTTAGCAAAAATATGTGAATTATGTTAATTACTTCATTGTGTTAAAAATGAAGACAAGATAATTAGCGCCTGCACACCTGTGGTGCAGTAATATGTTTAGTTAAGTAGATTTTCTTTTGTTGTTGTTATTAAGCACAAAGCTACACAAAGAGCTAACTTGTCGGCCAGATAGCTCATCATATAGCTTTAAACAAATACACGAGCCAGCATGGCCAGGTGGTTATGGTGCTCAATTCGCAATCCGACTACACGAGTTCTAATCGTTTTCATACAGAACATGATCACTCTTAAGCTATGGGGACGTTATTAAGTGATGGTATATCCTAATGTTCGTTGGTAAAATAGTAGCTCAAGATTTAGCGGCAGGTAATGATGTTACATTCACCGATCTAATAGTTGTAGTCCTTTCAAAGATATATTTTTAAATGTTATATTTTGAAACAGTACAAAATATGTATAGCTTTTGAGGTTTAATGTCGTAGCTTCACCACGTCTTTTGTATAGGTTTTCTTACGTAATTGTTCCTTCCTGAAGAATATGATATTAAACTTTGGGCAAAGAAGAAAACGAATAAGTTTTGTACTGGACTGTTTTTCGGCGGGAATGAGCCAATCAGTGTCCACATCACTTAGTTCTTTTGGTTCAGTTCGGAAGTTTTTGAACAAAAATACATTAACTTTGGTAATTTTCTTTTCAGTGTAATTTTTTTTTACCTGTTTTCATAGTAAGGTGTGTGATTCAGTATTTGTTGTGGTTACAGAAATTATCTGAGCTGTTCGTGCGAGAATTTATTATAAACACAAAGAAATTGTTATTGTACTAAATGGAAGAGTTGTACAAAAAAAGTGTAATAAAAATTTTATCATCACATATATTTTACTCATATACCATACTGTACCATGAATTAGGTAACATACACCAATATGATATTCCCAAATGCTAAACTTATATTATATAATCTGTCATGATGGTAGTACAAGATATTCTTAGCAAGATATCAGTAAAATATATCTTTCCATAATAAGCATAGCGTGTACGTCTGTATAGACGTATGTACCTTACTTTACGAACATGTATGTAACGTAAATTATAATACAGTCATTTTACATTCAGGATGTTTTGGTTTATTTCAGAATAAATATGCAATGAACAAAATTCCTTTGTATTTTCTGTACTAAATTTAAACAAAAGATATAGTCGTTGTCTATTGTACATAAAAGTTTACATCTAACAGAATGTCTTGTTCTCTTCTGGGATAAATTAATATATATGGAGAGAAGAATTTAGCTATGGTTTTCTTGACACAAAAACTGTTACCAGAGGAAGGAGAAACCACATCGAAAGACATCTTACATATGAACAACGAATTTTATTATTTCTGATGGAGATAACTAAAGCAAGTATAATATCTTATTGGGTCGATTTCACTTGTTTTAACCTTTGACTTTTTTTATTATCAACCTCCTTTTGTTAGGACACGTGTGATTTAGTAGTTAGTTTGTCTAATTTTGAATACAAATGTCCAAAGGTCCAGCTGTGAAGTCATTTCTTCACCGTTGGTGCACTATAAAAATAACAGTCTCTCTCGTTATTACGATCAAAGAACAGGCCATGCCTTGAGGCAAAGAGTTATGAAAGCTGGTTGTAACTACCCCTGTAGAATTTCCTATTTTTATTGATATTGGAGTCCTGTATTTATTGGTTGATTAAAATGGCTGTTTTTATTCCAGTCTAGTTATTTGTTTATTAAATAAAGAAAAGAATCAAATGAGTGACATGGATACTTTATTCAGTTTCTCACTTTTAGTAAGCAAAACTTAAAACGATATGTTGCCAAATTTACGTTCTGGGGTTTGTAACAGAATAGGTATCAGATCAAGTTAGTGTCAAAATCAGGCTGTAAGGATTTCTTGATTACTTTTACACCAAGTTTATACCAAGATCTATCTGCAAGTTTCTTATTATGGGGGTAGTAAACAAAAAGAAAAGAAAAGTCGTGTTTCAAGTTCAGTCTTTAGAAGTCTAATAATAGGGTAATAATAGAACAAGACATTCACAAAATTATTGTACTAGGACTCTCCTTTTAGTTCTAGGAATCTTTGTATTTGGGTAAGAAATGGAAACTACAATTAGCCAGGATCTAACGGTTTTAATAACGAATACTAATATGAAAAATCATACACCAAGTTGTCACCATATTTAGGGTCAAATGAATTAAAAGAGGATAATAATATACCAAGCTGCACAAGAGGTACAAACTGTAAGAATATTACAACTGGGTAATAATAAACAAAGTCATTAATTAGTTATTATCAGGTTCAAGCTCTAGCACTCTTATCAGGTGATAATAATAGATTAAAGTGTACAACATGCTTGAAATGTAATAATAATACACCAAGTCGCACATCGAGCTCAGAATGTAATGATTTTATAACTTATTGTAACAAAATAAGACATACACCTAGTTATTGCAAAGTTCTGTTTCTAAGAGTCTTATAATGGGGAAATGATAAAACAAACCTTACACCAAACAAGATCGATCGAGGTCTAGTAAAGGGTTAATAATAATGTAACTTATCATACGTTAAATTGTTACCAAGTTGAGACTCTAGAGGTTTTGTTATGGGATAACATTAGAAATACTATGCGATGTTATTACAAAGTTCAGACTTCAGGGGTTTCATAAGGCGTAGTAATAAACAAATTTGTAAACTCTCTTTTTGTGCTCGTAATTATTAGCAATGAGGACACATATTGATGAAGTAATCGCATATGGAGGTACATTAAGTCTATCAGTCTTTGCAAAACTGATGTAAAATAAAGTTATAAAATTATCATATCTAAAATGACATTTACTTTGTGTTAAATAAAAATATCGAACTCACGAATTAATGTTAATGTGACACTACACATGATCATCTGTGATAGCAGTCTCGTAACACGCTCTCTGACGACACTGTGGGAAACTGTGATGGCATTCCCTGTGACGTAATAGCGGCCGGTCATGTTGGCCAAGAAATGCATCTCTAACAACTCACTCTCTGGTAATACTTTGTAAAACTATAACTTTACATCTTTGATGTCATGGTCTCTTCCCCATTCAAACTATTTCCTGAGGCAGCAACTCAGTCCATGGGTCTGATCTCCTAGGGTAACTACTCACTAGAGATTTTGGGTTATTCTGATATAACAGTAAGATTTTATCATCACGCTTATAACGTCTCCACACCTCTAGTTGAGAGTCTGCCAAGCTAAGCCACAGATTTTAAAACTTTAAAACATAATGTTAATAGCATATAAGTATTTTATTTTTACGGTAGATTGGATTGTTAAGAAATTTGTGCAGTTTAAGAAAATAAACATTTCCATCACATTAGTTGAATGTTGATGTTTTGAAAGAGTTAACAAAAGAGGACAGTATAATCCTCTTTACCTTGTTAATGTAATTTATGTATGTTAGCTTTCGTCTTTGTGCATATAAATATAATTATATACAACCCTGTTTTATGCATGCTTGGCAATAAGCAGAGAAAAGTAATAATCTAAGTTTAACATAATTCTTTGGTTTTGAACCAGACAAATGAATATTGTGTTTATTGATGTCCAATGAAGTACTGCGTAGCAAGATTAAAGATGGTCATATTATAAGTGGAGAACAAAAATGCCTCATAAAGTAAAAACAATAATGACGATGTTTTAAAAGGGAATCTTAAACGATAGTGTTGTATTGGCAGAAAAAAAATCAAAGTGATGTATTAGGACAGTAAGGATGTTATTATTATCTTTCCCGCTATGATATATTTTTGAGAACTCGACCGAATGTTACACACAGCACCTTTCATGTTAATGTCAGTATTATATGTGTGTAGCTTTCGCGGTTCTCGTTTTGAAGATTTTAGAGTATTTACTTATATAAATAAATATTTGAGGCTACTTTAATCTTCATATGTAACATAATAAACCGTAAACTCGTTCGAATTGAATTGTGCAACAGTTGTGAAAATTATAAGAATCCAATTACGAAAGACTTGGACTGTGCAACAACAGTAAATAACAAAACCATTATTTGCATCATGGCAGGACGATCCACTTATTGTCGACGTAACTGACGAACAACCTCAAACTATTGTTTAAATTGAACTTCATGTATTATCAAAAATTACTCTGAAAACCAAAGAATTTTACCTTTTATTTCTAGTTTGTATTCGCTCATACCGAAAATTTATGTCTGTGAAAGTGTTATATAAAGTAAGTACGTGCGTTTGATATTTGTTTCCTTTCAAGTTATTACCATGAAAGATTTCACTCTCGAAACCACTATTTTGATAAAACAGAACTGTGTTGAGACTCTCACCAAAGTGAAGAAAGTAAGTTATTTTATAGTTGAATAATACTTTCATACTGGGCTATTTTCATCCAATTTAGCTTCGCAACGATAGTCGAAATTATCGATCGCATGATTGTAACTTTATATTGCGTGCGTATACACACATTTTAGCGCCAAAATTTAAAAACAACAACATCTAAAACTTTTAAACAATTGAAATATAAATTCCGTTGGAGTAAACTGTGACAAAATGGAATTTATGAATGTCAAAATAACATAGATGTTGAAACTGTAGACAACCTAACAAAAAAACAACCAAACAATAACTTGTTCATAAAATAAACAAAGGTCGTTTAAGTGATAAGCAATGAATACAAAAGAGTAAAGTAGTAACTAACAAATGAAAACTCGAATATGTATATATATTATTTTACAAAGTAGATATTTAACAATTTTGTCAAATTAATAAAGTATTAGTTACATTTTATATGTTTAATATACAACATTTGTGAGGTGTGAATTGTAAATGTTCTGAACTACTCTCTATTACCGGTATAAACACAAGATTAATTATCGATTTGCACAGTTTACAATCTTATTGTGAATTCCATTCCATTTTTCTGTTGAAAAAGAATTTAATTAAAAATTAAAAATCATTTCAAAAAATAAACTATATTCGTCACACAACGTAACGCGATTTAAGAAACAAAATAAGTTGAGTAACATAGAAACAGTTTTTAAAAATTAAGCAGCCATTATTCTTGTGGTGATGGCTTCGAACGTTTATGTATGAAAAATATTACATAAACCACAAAAGATAACGTGTCCTGTTTCCGCTGAGTGTATCTATTCTGTTATCCATTAGCAAAGTGCAACTGAATTGAATCACGGAAGAAAGCATTCGAAATGAAATACACAAGTACAGATGTGTAGGATACAGAGAGAAGCGTAAAAACACAACCATCAAATACACTCGTTATGTCATTAAAAAAGTACCAAATCACATTTCCATCATATACGTACAGGACTATTCACATTATCTGTATGTACAGTGGTTTGAAAGCATCATGTTTTAATTTCATAACACTAAATTTCAAAACTTATGTGTAAAAACAGCTTAAGTGTCATTTTATGCTTAATAAGATCGGTACGAATTATGTCACATTGAACTGTAAAACTTATATTGCACATTTTACGTGTTTTTGAGATGTATACAAGACAATCACATATGCAACCACACTATCTTCACTAAGAAAGTATTTCAATAAAGAATATAACACGTTCTGATGTAGAAAATAGCCTTTCAACAAAAAATATAGCATATTTTTACATACAAAGTAATGAATATACCTCTCCACAATGAATATCACATATTTTGAAGTAAAAATAATACACGAGTTGAAGCTTAATTTTTCACGAGATAAGTGATTAGTAACACCCAGGTGCTAGCAATAAAAATGTTTAATAAGATAATAAAATAACATTATTATTGTAATATATATTGGGTCAACCGCGTAAAATTTGAGATCTTGGATTTGAAACATAGTAATATCAAACACTTTTTACATTCGAAGCTGTGGGTGCATTTTACCATGTACCAGTCAGTCTCAATATTTTGTTAAGAATAGCTACTTTACGTCGTGGTTACCACACGTGTTTGCTTTCCTCTGCACTCTGTGCTTCAAAAACAGGGAAGGTCATTCCTACTTTGTGTGTAAGGTGTTAATACCGAGTTACAGTTAAAAATTATATTGATGTACATATCCTGACCATCCAATGCATTTTATAAGCAGTGAGAACTTCTGGTAAATTAGAGCACGTGGTTAAAATGAAAAAAAATACATTGTGGATATTTTTTCGAAAGATATCGATTTATCGGTTTGATGGTACGTTTCTCTAATGTTCTATGAACTGAAAATTCTAATAAAAGTAAAGCATCATTCAAAAGGGCTTCGTGTGGTTAAACATTAGGGTCATTACATCGTCGGACTCCACAAAACAGTTCAATCTGGTCACACACGACGTTAACGGATTGCGTGACATCGTGAGATTTATGAGCTCTAACGAACTTTTTCTGAAATTATATCCACCCAGTTTTAATTTCACTAAACACCAATCCCCAGGTCGTAGCTTAATTAGATGGCAGAGTACACTAATATATTATGCGTAAGAGAGAATTTTAAAGAAAACTGACTCTTCAAATATTGTTTTAGTATTTAACGCTTAAGTCAGTTTTTAACTAAATGATGTTGATAAATGGAAAAGAATAATAATGAATTATTTCTATCACCACTGTTGTGATCTTTGTTTATTGGTCATCTGTGTTAAAAGGCTGAGAACTAATAATAATAATCATGTTTGTTTGTTTTGGAATTTCGCACAAAGGTACTTGAGGGCTATCTGTGCTAGCCGTCCCTAATTTTGCAGTGAAAGACTATAGGGAAGGCACTTAGTCATCACCACCCACCGCTATTTCTTGGGCTACTCTTTTACCAACGAAAAGTGGGATTCACCATCACATTATAACTTCTCCACGTTTGGGAAGGCGAGCATGTTTGGCGCGACAAGGGCTCGCGACCCTCGGATTACGAGGCTCTTCTGTAACTATTTGGCCTGTAGCGTTTCAGCGAATTATACCGTACTTCGGATGGTTTGTAACATTTTGTTCAGTTGCGACTATTTCCTTAATAAGTACGTTATGAGAATCTGTTTGGAAGAAATCAATAATTATGTAGGTGTACAGTCCTATTGAGTTTTTGGGAGGCAAACTGTATACACAGCTCTTCCCTCAATGAAAGCCCTACAGATTCGATTTAAGTTTATACAAGTTAACTCTCAACCCCCACTGGATTTTCTTTCTTGTGCTCGTGTGGTGCACTTTGAATGTTCTACCTTAAAAAGGCATGGACACGAGGATAGAGAACTCGAACCTTAATATGAGGATCGCGGGTTCGACTCCCCGTCACACCAGACATGCTTGACCTTTCAACCGTTGGGGGAGTGATAATTTGACGGTAAATCCCGCTACTCTTCTATGAAAGAACAGCCCAAGAGATGGAGGTAGGCAGTGATGGCAAGCTGCCTTTCATCCAGTTATACACTGTTAGATTAGGGACGGCTCGTGTATACAGCTCTCATGTAGGTTTTCGCGAAATTCAAAAGAAACAAATAAACAAACCTTACAAAGGTTCGCAGGTAACTTTAAGAAAACTACGCCATTTCATATTTTTCGTCTGTAAAATACATAAAACACCGATAAATATGATAAAAATGAACAAAATCTCAGCGTAGACTTTCAGTAACGTTAATTCTCCAACAAAATTGTTATAGACTAGGAAAAGTGTATCGGAGATGTAGAAGATGAGTCGCGAAACTGGTCGCAAATAAATAAGCAGATGTGGATAAAGTGTCTACTGGCAGAACTTAGTACATTTAGTGCGCTAAATCAAATAAGAATTTTCGCTTTTTTTACATAAATCTATATTCTATGTTCTAAATTACGACAAAATTATTAGGGCCTGCACACCTGTTGCACAGCAACATGACTGTGGGTGTCGTTGTTTGTTATCAACCACTAAGCTACACAAAGGTCTTCCTTGTTGAACACAGCACAGATAGCTCATTATGTAGCGTTGAGCTTAGGTTTAAACAAACACACGTCCCAGCATGGCCAGATGATTAAAGCGCTTCTCTCGAAATTCTAGGGAACGCGAGGTCTAATCCCCATCACACCAAACTTGCTCGCCCTCTCAGCCGTGAGGGAGTTTTATGTGACGGTAAATCCCACCTTTTCTTGGTAATTTTCGACGCCTTCACGGCTGAAAGGTTGAGCATACTTGGTATTACAGGGATTCGAACCCGCGACTAACAGATAACATAAACTTTTTTATGATATTAAGATTTCACCTTTAAAACTTATAAATCTTTATTTCATTACAATTTTTCGCCTTAAGAAGTTGTATAGAGTCTTCATTATATTAACATTCTTCATCTTAACAAGCAGTATAAAATTATTTCTAGAACATACTTATTTTGTCACCGTGGATGTCAAAACCCAGTTTTTGGCGTTATAAGCTCTCATACTTAATTTGGGTTACTAGTGGGAGGCACCTAAAGAAGGAATGAAAGCTTCTTACTACATTTTTACCTTGAGAAATACTCTACATACTAACTGTATTTCTATTTCCCACAGTTGATTACTATTCGTTTTGAAATGCCATATCATTTTTATTCTGGTTAAGTAAAAGTTGTTTTAAAAATAATTAAAATTGTACAAGAAACTGCAAGTTCTTTTCAAATATTCTAAAGATACATTTTATTACAGGCATCAAATTATCTAAAAAAAATAGGGAAGAAACTATTGGATTTTAACTGTTTTTAAGAACTTAAACTCTTCTAACAATGATAAATCAACTTCAAATATATATTTATTTACATATTCTAGTATGCAGGGGTGTAATTTTTTACACCCAATCGGAGATGATTTTTGCAACCACGTATGTGGACTGTTCAGTTAGCAAATTGGTATTCTCTGATTACCTGAACCTGAAACCTGTAAACATGCAGTTACAGAGTAATCTTGTTCCCACGATAATTACATGTATACTTAGGGCTACTGATTGATATTTACGAACTATAGTAGAGGGGATTCTGTTTGTAACCAATAAACCACAGCAAACCATGGCAGAGCTCACAGAGTTGTCTGAATTCGATTCATCCGTATAAACTGGAATAAAATAATGGTTTAAAAGATATTTGACAAACAGAAGACGGTAATTCTAATCAGGAGTATCCGCTTTTCACAGATGAATCAAGGAAAAGGTCACATTTGGAGATGGTTATAAGCCATGGGGAAATGGGCCGACCAGTGGACACAGCAACGTCACCTGAGGACAGCCAATATCAGGAAGAAAGGGAGACCAAAGTCTCGAATAGAGAATTTTGGAAATCCCTTGTGCAGAACCAAAGCCATAGACGGTGAATGGTGTCCAACATCTTCAAGGCTTATATCCTGTCAGAACCATTGACCACAAACCCATAGACAAGTTTCAAACAACTGACAGCACGATAGATCTTCAGCATCGAATGTCGATCTATTCCCCAAGTAGTGGAGGCGAGAATACGAAGAATGTTTAATGGACATATACACTTGGTAAATCGTTGCTTAATTTGGGAAGTGAAATTAAATTTACAGTCAATAAAAAGCCCCAAAAATTTTTCCTCAGGAAGCATGAGAAATCAAAATCACAACCTTTTCCGATATCATTCATTTTTCAAAAGTCATTTACCCCAGTTTGACTAATGGCGTAAGTACAAATTAAAGTGCAGACCTCTTTATCATGGCTTGAATGCCTCAAATTATAACTAGAACTAGTGCAGAATAAATTAAATAAAAAAATAAACGTGTATTCTCTAAATGGCTGTAATGGATAAAAAAATTATTTATTATTTTATGGAGCACCTCTTTCTAATATTTCGTTGTAAAGTTGTAAAAGAAGCGACAATTGGAGGAATTATAACATATTTTATTTAAATATTTATGGTTTATTTATACCACTGTTGGCAAAATGCGATATTGTATTCTAAAAAACATGTTAATTTGAAGATGATCTAAGAAGATCAAATTTGTTTGTTTGGGAATTTCGCACAAAGCTACTCGAGGGCTATCTGTGCTAGCCGTCCCTAATTTAGTCGTGTAAAACTAGAGGGAAGTCAGCTAGTCATCACCACCCATCGCCAACTCTTGCGCTACTCTTTTACCAACGAATAGTGAGATTGAACGTCACATTATATGCCCCACGGCTGGGAGGGCGAGCATGTTTACGGCGACGCGGGCTCTAACCTGCGACCCTCGGACTACAAGTCGCACGTTTTTCGCGCTTGGCCATGCCAGGCCGAAAACATCGAAATGTCGTTCACTATTTTATTTTGATAAAAGCTTTAATACCCACATGAGCTGTCTTGAGAATACATTTTTTAATTCAAGTGAGTTTCTCGTCATCACGAAAAAATAAATGTATTTATCACACTGCAACTCGAATAAATAACAACAACTAAATACTTTTTCTTTGTTCTTTAATTTGTTTTATAATTGATAACACTCGTTATTCTGATTTAACCATGAGTGAACCATTCCAACACTTGAGAAGCAACAGGTAAGCTGATTAGATCTTTACAACATAAAAGTGGATAGTGTTACGTATTATAGTTTATTTCGGACGAGTCTCTGATTTAATATGAAATGTATGTTAAAGTATTACTGCTTGAATTAACCCGAAATTTGAATTTAGAAGTTAATTAAATGTGAATAGTGTCAAATTTATGGTCTTCACCAACAAGGTTGATACACCTAACTTTCTTTTTAACACAAATATATTTTAAAATACAAACAAAATCAATTCAATTTAGAACAACCGTTACTGTTAATAGTTATCACAAATGATGGTTTATATACAAGTTTTACAAATTTACAATAATACTTGTCTCTCGGTGTGATGGTTTTTATGTACCATTTAGGCGTGACTAGAACTTCACTCAAAATCACTGAGCAAAACCACTAGCATTCACTAGTACTAAATACGAACCAAGTTTGGAAAACACGTATATTCAAGAAATCTTGATAGAAATGAAAAAAAAAAACGTATAAGATAGACCTTCAGAAAGCACTCGGGTTGTAAGGTTGCTATTTTACTGCACACACAGCTGGTTCGTTGCTCATTAAGCAGCAATTAAAAATTCAGAAAATGCACAAATAAATTATTTTCATAAAAAAGTAGCGAAATTACACATAAGTTACGTTTTATACTGAATAATTTCGTATTTTAATGAGTTTTGGGTTATTCAAAGGAATCTTAATGGATGAAAGAAATTAATACAAGCGTGTAAAGTTTTTTATCGAACTAAAATGGATCAACATCAACAAGTTTAGGATTATTTCTGTATATTTCTGCATCATGACGACTCATATATTTATAAAACAGAGAATACTTCACAGTGAGTATTGTAATAGTATTTGTTGATGGTCACACAGAGTGGCGGTTGTTTACTATAAAGTTAATATTATGAGCTAGTACTGATGTCAATATCACGTGATTACGAAGAGCTTAATTTTCTGTCACTTCGAGGTATTACAAAAATCTTTAACTAATAGTTTTTTATTCAAGTAGTTTACCGCTACAGTAAGTGAAAGTTGTTTCTCTATAGTTTATTTTATTTATCATCTTCAAGAATATTAAAATATCTGCGAGATTCCAACTGACTGGTGTGAAGAAATGTTCTGATGAGATGGTAGAAAGTGCTGCTGAAAACACGTACAGTCTTGGATGGTCTTTCATCATGAGTGTGTGTTTGTTTGTTTTGGAATTTCGCACAAAGCTACTCGTGGGCTATCTGTGCTAGCCGACCCTAATTTAGCAGTGTAAGATTAGATGGAAGGCAGCTAGTCATCACCACCCACCACCAACTCTTGAGCTACTCTTTTACCAACGAATAGTGGGATTGACCGTCACATTATACGCCCCCACGGCTGGGAGGGCGAGCATGTTTAGCGCGACGCGGGCGCGAACCCGCGACCCTCATGATGAGTGTGTATTCTATATGATTCAGAGCCAGGGCTAATTTTTAACCTATTCATTATGTTTTATATTTCTGTGGTTGTGGTTGTTTTATCGAGTGTCTGTACTGTGATATCATAGTCACTCGAAACAACAAAACTCCAGAACAAATGTTAATTAGGACGCAATAAGTTACCGATACTTAAAATTAAAGTGTTTGTACCAAAACAATAAAAAGTTTATATTTGATTGAATATCAACTCTTACACCAACATGGTTTCAACCACAACAGAACCAGAATGAACTTCTCAGTCTTTATCTAATGAAATAACTCAAAAATAAAAACGTGCCATCAATACCACGATTCGCTGGTAAAAAAGTTGGGTGGTGGGAGGTAGTGAATTTCTACCTTTCTTCTAGTCTTTCACTACTAAATTAGGAACGTTCAGCACAGATAGTCTTCGTGTATCTTTATGTTAAATTCAAAACAATTTAATACATTTGTGTTTAAATCGCTATTTCTGAGTGATGGTCTTTAGGAAGTACATTACCGCCAATCTGTTGTATTAACCAATAATCTCATTTTGTATTTCGTGAAAACTTGAAAGTGTGACTAGGATAATAACAGAGAATAACATACATGAAAGGCCACTGATAATGTTTGTTATAACTTGGGGTATTAAGTGAAGCAAGGATAAAGACGTGTACCTTGGTCTATACAGAATAACAAATTAATACATTCAAGGTGTAATATCTAGAATCGCAAAAAATAAATTAATTTTATGTTTGTATGGATTAAATATTTTAAAAGCTCATATATTCGGAATTAATATCATGAAACTAAGGGATCATTAATAACGTTTAGCAAAATTTATCTCTCTATTTACTTGGTTAACTAGCAGGATAAGCGAGTGAAAAATTGCAGATATTTAAAACAATTAGTATGAAACACACGAAACATAAGGTTATTGTACTGACGAAAGTGTACAGTATGTTTATCGCTTAGAACATTATGAAATACCTGTACATGAAACATTAAGCCATGTAATTAGACTGAGTTATATTTTTAATGCTGGAAAATGATAAATTACCAGAGTTTTCCAAACTGCATGCCCTCCGCCAGTGCAGCGGTATATCTCCAGATATAACGCTTAAATCAGGGGTTCGATTCCCCTCGGTGGGTTCAGCAGATAGCCCAATGTGACTTTGCTATAAGAAAACACACACACACACTCCTAACTGCAATAACGTCATGATATGCTATGGATGGTGGAGAACTGAAGAGTTATCTCTCAGAAATACAATAGGAAGTCTTGTGAACGTAATGCTTTTCAACCAGTGACATGGTAAGATGTTGAACAAAAAATACCTAAATGAGCATTTCACAAGATGTTGTGGGAAATGTACACAAGTCCCTAATTTAGCTTTGTAAAATTAGATCGAAAGCAGCTAGTCATCACCAGCCACCCTCAATTCTTGGGCTACTCACTTAACAACGAATTGTGGAATTGACCATCACAATATAACTTATACACTTCTGAAAGAACAAGCATATTTCGTGTGACAGAGATTCTAACCTGTGACTTTCAGATTACGAGTCCAGAAACATAACCATCTGATAATGCCGAGCTTACAGGGTAATTATTTGCAGCCTTGATAGATGATGATTTAAAGAACGATGGACATATCGTGAAATGTAGTGAAGTAATCGTATAAAGGAAATGTTTGTTTGTTTTTCAAATTTTGTAATTGGGGTTAAAACAAAGTTTATTATGAAATCAAAGTTCACTTTTCTAGTAAGAGGCTGGCAAACGTATTCCTGTGAAAAACTTAGTAGTAAATATAATACTTTGGCCCGGCATGGCCAAGCGCGTTAAGGCATTTTACTCGTAATTTGAGGGTCGCGGTTTCGCGTCCGCGTCGCACTAAACATGCTCATCCTCCAAGCCGTGGGTGCGTTATAATGTAAAGATCAATCACATTATTAGTTGGTAAAAGAGTAGCCTAAGAAGTGGCGGTGGATGGTGATGTTATGTAAATGTTTTGTAAACGACAACATGTCGTGTTGTGTTTAAAGTTTCACTTCTATTATTTATATTTCCATATTTATATAACTGTTTCAAAGTTTAAACAATAAAATACGTTGTTCTTCATTTAAAATATCATATTGAATTTTCTAGAATTAGGTAGATCAAATATATGACTATAAATGGAAATGTTTGGCGGCCTAGCGTCTGGACGTAAAGTCTCGTGCAAAAAGATACATGCGCAGATTACTCTGTCGAAGTTCCGGCGAATGTTCGAGAAAAGAAGGCTTACTAGTATAAAAAGACGGCTACGCGAGGAGGGAAAAGAAGAAGAGTCATTCATTAGTTTATATTTAATTCAAGAAATAGTGTCTTTGTTCGAGAAGTTTTCAACGTTCGCTGTGTGGTTATTCAACTTAACTTTGTGACTAGAGCTAGATCTACAGAAACTGTGATTTTGTTTCATCAATCTTTGCGATTCATTTGAATTACTGGTTGTGCTGAGGGTCGACACGTACGGGACTGTTTAAGAGAAACAGAGGCAAATTGGAAAACAACAAATTTGGGACATTCATCGTAAAAGGAACGTCATCAAAATTATTGAACTGTGAATTGTTTCTGGACTTTCATTCTAGATCATTATATTAGACACAGGCTAGTACCATTTTGTGTTGTAATTGATTTTGAATATTAAAACTGAATGTCTGTCATTGTTAATATATAATTTACGTTATATCTGCTACATATATATTAGTTTACTGTAATAAATTATACAAGTTGTTATCTGTGACTTTCTGTTGCGCTCATAAAACATAAAAGAAAACGTAACAGAAAATTGGGGGCCCGTCCGGGATTGATTAAACAATTAAATTATTTTCCAAAATTAGATTTATATTCTATACAGAGAGACAGCTTGTATATTCAAAATGGCATTTAAACTTGAAGATTTTATAAACAAATTTAATCAGAATCCCACTTTCGAATCGATCAATGAATTAAAAAAATCTGAATTACTTGATGTTGGAAAACATTTTAATTTAGAAGTGAAGCAAGCAATGAAGGAAGCAGATATCAAACAAATTCTTTTATTTGCAAAGACGGCTCGTTTTGGGTTCAGAAAATATTTTAAATAGAAGAGCGAACAACGTTTCGACCTTCTTCGGTCATCGTCAGGTTCACGAGCCGTCCTTGCACATAAAATTCTCAACAAGTGGGTTTCTCGACATCACTGATTGTTATTTCAAACAAATTCTTGTTGAACATTTGGTCAGCCAAAAAGTTTTGCATCAAAAAGTTGTACAACAATTGCCTGCCGCTCATTTTGACCCAGATTTCGAATTAAAAAGAATGGAAATAGAAATGAAATTTCTTTTAAAAATAGAAACCAAACGTCTTGAAGTAGAAAAAGAAATACAAAAACAACGCATTAAAGCTGATATGGAAATCAGTATGAGAAAGGCACAGACAGAAGAAAAGGTTGTCCAATTGCGGTTGGATAATTTTGATGCTTCCAAACAAATTCGTTTAGTACCTCCATTCAATGAAAAGGCTGTAGATAAGTATTTTCAACAATTTGAAAAATTGGCCCATAGGCTAAAATGGCCTACCGAATATTGGACAGTATTACTTCAGAGTGTTCTCAAAGGTAAAGCTCAGGAAGTATTTTCCAAACTCACAGCCGAGCAAAGTTATGATTACGAGCACGTCAAAAAATGCATTTAAAATGCTTATGAATTGGTGACAGAGGCATATAGACAAATATTTCGTGGTTACAAAAAGTTTGACAGCCAAACTTATGTCGAATTTGCTCGTGAAAAGAAACTCTGTTCGACAGGTGGTGTGATTCCAAAGAAATCAAAGATGATTATACAAAACTCAGAGAACTTATGTTAGTTGAAGACTTTAAAAGATGTATTCCCGTAGAGCTAAAAACTTATATTGATGAACAAAAAGTTTCCAAAATTCATGATGCTGCTGTCTTGGCAGACGAGTATGCTTTGACTCACAAAGATTTCTCGGACAAGAGCAAAACAAATCACACAGCAAAGAAACCCAATGACTCATTCAAACATCATGCAAAAGTCGACAAATACAAAAAAGATCAAACTTCTGATTCTCAAACAAAGACTTCATCTTATTCTCAAAGCTCATCATCTACCAAAAACGTGTCATTCTCATCCAAAACATGTGCTTATTGTAGGAAACCTGGCCATCTGATTTCTGAGTGCAATAAGCTCAAAAACAAGCCATCATCCAATAGTTTCATTTCGCCCTTGTTGGATACATCATTGGTTCCCAATGATTTTGACCCTGTCCAGTCCACTGTGGATTCCAAGTCCAATATTCTTGATGTACCTGAAGATCTTGTTGAGGACAAATTTAAGCCTTTCATCACTAAAGGTTTTGTTTCTTTTGTTGACGATTCACATCTACAACCAATTAAAATCCTGCGGGATACTGGAGCTTTTCAGAGTTTGCTTATGGAAAGTGCACTTCCGTTTTCTGAAAAGTCATCCGTTGGGGCCAATGTGCTCATTTCTGGTGTAGAAGGTGGCGTCGTTTCTATCCCTCTTCATAGATTGAATTTACATTCGGACTTAAAAACTTGTTACAGAAACCGCAGTGATTGCGGCCCTTTGTATTTTAAGGAATTGAGTGGCAGATGATGATGATGAATTATAATACTACATGTTTTATTTCTGGTTAACAACTAATAATGTCAATTATTTGACAGAATAAAATTGATATTACAAAGCCAATCAATGCTACAATCAAGATACATGGTTATCCATCACAATCAGGCAGTTACATTATTGTGACATATAGGCATACCCTACAATTCATTCCATTTATTGTGATATCGAAATCTTCAAAATTAGTTATTTAAATTAAATCTTTACAATTTTCGTTAAGCACATCAAGTCTTCATTTTATGAAGAATCCATGTAAGTCAGAAAGGATTGCAAAGTCATTAACAAAGCTGTTATTTGGACATATGTTGAGAATTTTATTAAAGATACTAAGTTTAAGAATCATTTTAAATCTTATATGTAGTTTACAACATATGGAGCTATTCGTCACCAACCACTGCCAACTTTTGAGCTACTCTTTTACCAACGAATAGTGGGATTGACCGTCACATTATACGCCCCCACGGCTGGGAGGGCGAGCATGTTTACGAATAATGGTATATACACTATTCCTTTAAAATAATTTTATATACCTGTGTATGTAAATTTATCAGTTTTAACCTCTAAATCGCTAGTCTCAAGTAAGAAATAGACACAAGTAGACTATAAAGTAGGAGAGCGAGATGTGGGAGCTCAAGCCCACCACTTTCCATATCTTGGAACAGCTCATTGTGCTGCTTTGTATTTAATTTCATACTAACTCTCTCTACAATGCAGCAAAAAGCAATCAGTTAAGCAAAACAGTCTTTAACTGGTAACTTTAATCTTATTTTACAAATAGTTTTGTTAACTCCTTTTTAATTTTTATTTTTATCTCATTTAATATTAATTTTGGACCATTGAAAATAAAGTATGGATTTTATGACACAGCCAATGTCAAATGTTCTGATACTGAGTGAAATAAAATAAAGAGAATATCAGTGTTGAAATATTTTGATTATGAAATAATAAGGCTTTCGAGAACTAATAAAATTGATAATATAACACTAAAATGAAAACTTTGTTTGAATTAGATTAATTTGAAATGATCATACAATCTTCTGATTGATTAGGTTACTCATTAATCTATTGTATTTATGAATATTTTAATGGACAATACAAAATATAACCCTGGATGAAGATTATTATCTGAAAAAATCATCATTTGGCTGAATTCTGAGTGTAATTAATTATATTGTGATACCAAATGAAAAAGAAAACTTTCCAGTTTACACGTAACAATGTATTTAGTGTTACGGGCATCGAGGTGTTCCATTATTTGATTTATATTGTTCCATTCCCATACTCCCTTCTATTACTGAAGGCTATTTTGTTGGTCTTGTCATGACATCCTAGTTCTTTTTCATACTGAATCAATATTTGACACTTCTCAACAGTTCTTTGTTTATGCTATGTTTAGCATTCTCTTCTTTATCTTAGAGCAATTGTGTATTAGGTCACCAGGTCTTGCACTATCCTTTCGGGGTTTGATGTTTTTTTGCTTTTGGGGTATTGCCTTCTGTCAAACCACTCATTCTTTAGGTATAAGTGCACATATAACTTCTCCAGTGAATCTTGCAGATGTTTTGGCTACATTGTCTGATTTTTAAATCTTTCATCTCCTAATGAAAGTATAATGATGATTAATTCATCCCAATACCATTTCCAACATTTCTTCCAACATGTCAAGCCAGATATGTCTCTTGTATGCTGTATTGTCTTATTGAAGCAAGTATCTGAATAAAAATATGGCATCTAGAATTCTGGTAAAGACGAATGCTAAGTTCCATTCAATGTTCTCAAATTCTTCGCTGTTCAATTTTGTTTTTTCTTTTACAAAGATCCACTTTGTAAATTCCATGGCCATGTGTCAAACCAACTGTCCAGGAGCCACACATTTCAGGACTATTTGCTATCGTTTACTAAAAATACTCTTCTTGGCTCATTCACATCAGGATTGGCTGATTACCTAATTTTTACTGGAACCTTAGAAATTTGTAATAAATTCTTTCTCTCACCCAATTTGTTCTCCACCATCATATTAGTATATACACGCTACGTTATTCTGTGAGACATGTTCCTCATGGATGTTATTACTACCCTATTCTTAACTATGGGTTTCCTTTTTACCGGTCTTCTGTTTCTATTAGTTATGGCTACGATTGTTTTCAACCAGGTTTTGTCTTACCTACTTCCATATGACTGTTCTCATCTATGTTACCTCCCTTAAGTACTCGCCTTGATATGTGATAACCCTTATTGGATCGAATGGTTGGTTGCTCTTTGGCGAGCTCAACCTTGGTTTTCTAAGATTGTAATTCAGATCCCCTTCTGCTACCCAGTTATACATTTTTCTTGTATCACTTTTATATATCTCTTTTTCAGCAAAGGATATTTTGCTCTTTTTCTCTCATTTTTAATATTTGGGATTTTTTCAACCCATTTTCTATCAGAAAACACTCTCCAATTGTGGAATTCTTCTTGTTTTCCTTTCACTCTTTATATCTCTCAAGGTCATTTGCATTTATTCCATCTTCCATACTTTTACTTCTGGCCATTGTGCTGTGAAACACCTTCTTGTCTTTACTACCTTGGTGTTCATCCATGGTTTTTCAGACTCTGTTTTAGCTATTTACTCAAAAGCAATTGTTGTAGCATTTTGCCTTTTCTGGTGCTACAATGTTTCTTCTTTTGTCCTTTCTACTTTCCTCCTTTCTTAAATTCCATGCCTAAATTCAAACGTAGTACGGATTTGCACATTCTTATATTTGTCTTGGATTCTTTCTTTTGTATTGTGTTTTACTCCGGATATAGTTCTTGATTTGCATGCCCATGATTACTGTCATTTTGTTATCTGTACTATACTTTTACCTTTTCCAGTACTTTTTTCCTGAACTTGTGAAAATAAACATACTTTCCACATCTCCCTTCTGTCTTCTTGGTCATTTACCCAAATTCTGCATTGAGTCAAGATAACAGAAAACAATCACACCATCCACTCTGACTTTAATAGTTTTAACCTGAAGAAGAAGTATATTGCAAGACTACTTGATGTATCCTCGTAGCATACAGACTCAATTTTCTGATCAAGACTAAGCCTACTTCAAGAAAAGTCACAGAAAATTCAAAACCAATGAAGTGTCCTGCTAACTTCTTTGGCTTATGCTTGCTGGTTTGTAAAATTCTCTCATTGCACTGTTTTCAGTAAAATACTTTTCTGGCTGAATACAAGATGAGTATATTTGAGTATTCCAAATATAAATTCTACGCTATCCTTGAGTGGAGCATGGGAGGACTTTACCACTTGTCTGTATCAGTGGCTGAGACGGCGAACTATAAGGAAACCTCACTGGGTTGAATCAACAGCTTCTACTATTTAAAGGAGTTGAAATAGATTTAGAAATAGCAAGAATTACAGAACTAACGTTCATAAATATATATTTAGGCAAGGTAGAAACCGTCTTCAGCAACAAAATTATATTTTTCAAACTGGCTGGTTGGACTATGGAATGGGTGGGTTGCCTTTTGATGTTGAGGGGCAACAAATGTACGAGAGTTTAAAAGAAAGCTTGACAGATATATGAATGATAAAGGCTGCCTATAATTTTTAATTAATTTATTTTGCAGTTTTAGTTTAGCTTAGAGAGTAAGTCAGTCGAGATTAACAAACAGGTCCATTGTTGCCCTCTAAACATTATATTATATAACGTATACAATTCTACTTGCTAATCATGATTCAAATACGGTTGGCACCAGTATGAGTACCACAGTTTAAAATCATCCAATTTGAAACATAAATTCAGCTACGGAGTAGCTAAAAAATGAAAATTTGAAGCATTTACATATATATATTATTCTGTTATTGTAAACATTAGATATTTAATACTTTTGTCAAATTAATAAAGTATTAGTTACATTAAATATAAAATACAAAATTTGTAGGTGTGAATTGTAAATGTTCTCAACCACTCTTTATTACCGATACAAGATTAATTATCGATTTGCACAGTTCACAATATTATTTCCTTCATTTTTCTGTTGAAAAAGAATTCTGGTTAAAAATGAAAATCCATTTCATTAAATAAATATATTCGTCACACAACGTAACACGCTAAACTTCAGAAACAAAATAAGTTGAGTAACAAAGAAACAGATTTTACAATGCAGCCATTATTCTCATTATTATACCGCACAAATAGCCTTTTGAACAGCTTTATATTAATTTCAATGAAACAAACCACACCAGTTGGAATAACGGAGTAGGTGCACAACAATGCACTGAATTTGAGCGTCATTACTGATAAGATGTACACGTGTACAACGTAGAGCCCGTGTTTTGAAACAGATGTCACCCTCCTCTAATGTACCTGATATTCTCTATGGTATTCTTACGGTTGTACAAATTGTCTGGTAACAATACACTAAAGTTTTGCTTACCATGTACAAAACAGCAAGAAACATTTCTAGAAACAACAGTGACTTATGCCTAAAGGACGATGGCGATAACATATGATAAAAAAATTCGCTTTCTGAAAATGTTACATAAAACACAGAAGATAACGGTCAGTGATGTCTTCTACGTAAAATATTTTATTAACCCAAACGAGCCGTTTTCGCATATACAGAAGATAACGTATCCTGTTTCAGCTGAATGTATCGACAACCTGATTAAAAACATTGCAAAATATAAAACTTTTAAATGCTATTTTCTTCTAAATTGTTGATTCTTGAAATAAAGAAAACAATTGACACAAAATTTTCCTGTAAAACATAAACAAGAAATATCTAATGATAATTATAATTTACATCTTCTAAATCTTCATCGCTTTTAATCAGCTGAGACGGTCTTCTTTGTCATTAGAATAGGTTTTGTAATATGTTGAAAATTTGTGTTATAGTTTGCTATCAGTAATGTTAGTCATGAAAGAATATACAAAATAATTATTATGTATTATCACCACTGTTGTGATCTTTGTTGATTGATTATCTGTGTTAAAAGGTTTGGAACTAACAATAATAATAAGACTTTCATAAACCTAAAGTGAAAATTTCAACAAAAGTTAAACTTAATTTGATAACTTACTTTAAAAGGTAAGTCAAATATTTTAAAGTTTAATTATTTGGCACAGAAAATATGAATCTTTGTTAAAACAAGCAACAAAGCTCTCCATTATACTTCAAGTGAAGTAAAGTTTTGTACGTAACTTCAGTTGTTTAAGATCACACCACTGATTGGTATGACATTTATACATATCATTTTCACTTAATAAATGTTACAACACGCTAAAACGTTTTGACTTTTACTTATTGAAACCTTTTGAGAAAATATTAGTTTTCCCTAAAATATTTTTCCTGTACTGGAAGCAAAAAATAACAGAAGGGCGATTTCAAAGTTTTGAGAAGAGAAAGCATTGAAACACAATTTATAGAGAACTTTGTAGGTTTCGTTTTATAGCAAATCTATATATTATATACTAACATTTTCCCTCCCATGGTGGGCCGAACCCTAGATTTTTCATTGTAAATCTGTAAACTTATCGTTAGCCCTTAAGGAATTCATGATTTACTGATTGTACGAATGTTTAGTGTAGAGTCAAAAATTTTTATTATTCTGAGATATTTTGCCTGTATAGGTTCAAAAATGAAATAAATTTTCAAAACGTAATTACTTAAACTTAACTGCTGACTGGTAAACTTTTGTTTGATGAATTATTTTCAGTTTATACAATGTTGATTATTGGTTCCTGTTTGCTTGTTTTTTGAATTTCGCACAAAGCTAGACAAGGGCTATCTGCGCTGATCGCCCCTAATTTAGCAGTGTAAGACTAGAGGGAAGGCAGCTAGTCATCACCACCCACCGCCAACTCTTGGGCTACTCTTTTACCAACGAATAGTGGGATTGACCGTCACATTATACACCCCCACGGCTGGGAGGGCGAGCATGTTTAGCGCGACGCGGGCGCGAACCCGCGACCCTCGGATCACGAGTGCACGCCTTAACCCACTTGGCCTTCCGGGCTCTCGGTCCTGATACGAGAATCGGCGTGAGTGCTGCTCACTAAAAACTAAACTTTTACGAAAACTATTACATATAACTATGATAATTGTATCTTGGACCATATGTATTGGAGGAGAAATGAATAATGCAGGTAAATATTCGGAGCGCAAAAAAGTGGATCATAAAAGTGTGCAATTTCAGATAACGCGTAGAGGGGGAAGGAATGAATAGAGAAATTATGTAACGTGAGGTACACATAATGTTAAAGAAGCATATATTGAGAAGATATATTTCAGTAGAAACGGATGAAGAAGATGGGGAAGCGAATATTCATGTTTATAGAATTCAGTAATTAATTGCTTAAAGACTACTATTTAAGTATCATAACATGTTTGGAATAAAGAAGTGAGAAGCTATATATAGCACATGCGTATGGTAACCAGACTAGACGCTATCGACGTACACCTACGATATTCGTATATAGTCTTCGAAACATTTTAAATTACCGTATTTCACAAAACGTACATTACTCGTACGCACGTTTGTCAATACAGTGTATTGTTATGACAAATGAACGTCCTGCTGATTTATTGTTTACTTCAGCATATACTTGAGGACTAGGTGAGTGAAATACGTTTCAACAACTTCAGAACCGTCAGAAACTTGGGTAGGTAAAACATTTATCTGTAATAAACACTGTTGTGGTGAATTCTATATAACCTATTTCGTAACGTCTTTAAAAACATTATAAAATGTACCACATGGTGCAATGAATACTCTACAAATTTTGTAGCTTCACTATAACTCCAGTCAAGTGAGCACTAAAAACTGTATCTGACATTCAACAAATCCTAATTAAAACACTGGTTTTTATAAATATCTGAATATGTCATGATCTTAGTTACCTTTTCTCATAAAAATTGTTGTGTATTTGTTGCAGTTTCTTATTCCAATTATCCAACAAAATAATCAATATTCAACAAGACAGCCAATTGTCTTTTTATGATTTAACTTACAGCAGTTAATTTAGTTAAGTTCTTCATTTCCTGACATTTTTCATTTCTATAAATAACATCTAATTGAAATAAATACAATTTTTCCACACAAAGATGTATATGGTTCTTACAGTACTTTTTGTTGTAAGTCTATTTGCAAAACTTCTTGATGTATTGTTTTATTTTGAGAGTATGTGAAGGAAGAACTAGTGAGTTAAAGTATTCTATCTTTTCACTTCAACCAATGTAAATACAGACTCAGTTACTACGAGGTTTACGAATCGGACCAAGTTGATGATGTATAATTGTTCTTCTGCATGGACAGGTAGTTAATCACTTTTCAAACCTTTCTTTATTCACACAGATTTTTTGAGAGTATCAAATAAATTTCTAACGTGATTTCTAACTGATCAATATTTTAAAACGTATTCTAATTCTGAATACGAGAGACCATTTATAGTGTTAAGTAAGGCACAGTTGAAACACATTTGGATTCGTAAATTTACCTGTTTTACGAAGTTAAGCTGTGAATCACCAACAGATATATTGGATGTGAGGTCTAAGGCAAATAGTGTGAATCCTTCCAAGTATATGTCGTGTCATATATCAATTCCTTGTTCTTGACAATATTTCTCATTCCTCCAAATAATGTTTACTAGCTTCGTGCACTCAGTTTGACATCAAAATTGAGCTACAGAGGTCCAGCAAAAATTTATTTTCATCCATATCGACTATCATAACACTTATACTCAGTGTTTGAAATCGTACAGATATCTATTTAAAGATCTGTTAATTTTATCATTATCACCACTAACAATAACATGATGTGGACGTGAAAAACTTCACTTAACAATCCATTATTTGTAGATGTTTATAAGTTTCCCTTAGAATTGAAAAAGACTTAAATTTCAAACGATGTTTAGTTGTTCCTTACTGAGATGCTTCAGCTTGGGACAAAATCACTGATACACTGATCTTCACTTTTCTAATATAGTTAGGAAATTGGTGTTGTAACAATTTTAATCCCAATTCATCATTTGTAAAAATACAAATCTTTAGTATTATGAATCAGAATTTTATACCTACATCAATAGGTAAGTACCTATTCTGTTACAAAGTACCTGAATATAATGAACCAATCATGTCAATTATTTGCTTGTCACGTGTATCTATGAATCGAATTGTGATTCCGTTGATTTCACCATGACGAAAATAGAGACAGTGAAAATTACCGACTGCATCTTTTATTATGTCAAAATGACTTAGCCTAGTTTCTCTATGACAACTGAGAAAAGTTTTTATGTGCGCCTCACGTGTGTAAATATTGTGAGACGAAGAAACGAGATTGTCATTCAGATGTCCATCCATTTGAGAGAACAGGGAATGAAGCAACAGGGTGATAAAGTTGTCCCTGTCTTTTTACAGTTCCATCAATCTTGAAACTCTTTGACTTTATGTGAAGACATGTCTGGTATGAATATTCGTCTTCCCATTCCGGTACATAAATATGATTAATCCTCTGTTGGTTGTTGAAGAAAAAGGATATGTTACGTATTGCTTTTATTACGGACGAGTCTCCGATTTATTATATTATATTATATATTTAACATACTACTACTTAAAATAACCAAAAATTTAGATTTCAATTTGGTAATTACTTAATTGTTAATATGTATAGAATTTATGTTATTCGCCACTATTATTGATACAAACAATTTCCTTTCTTACATAAACATATTTTAATGTACAAACATAGTTATTACAAATGACGGTTTACGAACAAATTACCTTTCAATTGATACTGTCCTGCCACACTCAAGTCAGCTAGGTAATCTTGATTGGCTTTATACTGCTTCAGGTTCACTTTTTATCGGTGAAGACATTTTAATGTTCGAATATAATAAAGTTCGAAGTAATTCGCTGAAGATGAACTGTTTAATTATGTCCGAAATCTATAATGTTCGTGGTAAAATTCTGTAGTATCCAATTAACAGTCATTAATCAAAATTCCTATAGATTCCTAGGCCTATAGCACACTAACTGTAGTTGTCCAATCGTATTCTCCTCTTGGCGCGTTGCTTTTGTACAAATCACAAGAGTCTAGAACATTCACTAAAGTTCGATCGACAACAATAATTTGTGTTTTCGTAAACAAATATTGTTGGTTCTTGCTTTCAAGTATTCTCTACAAGTTTCAAAAACAGACGAAACTTGCGCAGTACACAGTGAAGAATATACGTCACGTTTTAAAAAAGAAAACTATACAGGAATAAACATAGACACTAAAATAAATGTACAACAATAAATCTGTTTCAGATAATATTCCTTAGTCTTGGTTTGTGTGAGAAGGAAAGATCAAGTCTGTCTCAGACTTTGTATAAATGGTACAGCTACATGAAATATCTTACTCAACACCTCTCCCACTCCCTGTTTCCAGTCCTTTTGTCTATCAGTATAATAAGGCAGACTATTAACCACTTGACAATCTTAACAGATTTATAGCGAATACTGGTTTATGAGAGTAAAATACTGTTATGAGTGTGAAGACGGAGCATCATTTTTCTTTTCTCAAATGAGACCATTCAACCTTGTATTATCATTTGTATTGATCTCTGTTGTCTGAAAATTTTTCTTAGAATATTTGTTTAAAATATTTCCCACTGTTACACCAAACATGCTCGCCATTTCAATCGTATAGGCGTTATAATGTGACGGTGAATCCCACTATCCTTTGGTGAAAGACTTGCCAAAGAATTGGCGGTAATTGGCGATGACTAGCTGCCTTTTCTTTAGGATAACATTGCTAACTTTGGGATGACCAGAGAAGATAGTCTTCGTGTAACCTTACGCGAAATTCTAAACAAACCAAACCATTCTAACCGTTAAGGTGAATGATTTATAGCAGTGATACATGGACATCACCAACAATAATCAGTTTCAAAATATCAAAGCAAAATAATGCACGAGAAATGTTAACACTGTTAAGATCTATGGTAGGCTATGTTATTATATGGATGTTATTAAATCGATGTTTTATTTTTGGCACGTTTGAGTTTTATAAACGCTAAATCATTTAATTTACACTTCACTTTGAATTGAGCAAATCTGAGTAAACGTAAACTCATTGTCGTGTTTAGAAACAGGTTATTCTACTTTGTTTATGAATCTAATTGAATCTCCAGGTTTTTGTCGCGACCTGATTTGATATAAGTTATTGTAGTAGTAAAGTGAGAACCTGAGAAGTGAGATAACCGTCTTGTATCATCAGGTTAGTTATACCAGCTCTGTTCATATTATAATTCAATTACTCCCACTTCTCATGAATCTTGGAAATTGATAGTCTAGGAAATAGTGGTGTACTTTGTTAGAGTATTATTAAGAAAATGGTACACAGAACTGTTACTAAGTTATGTCACATAAAACTCGTCCATGTTGAATAATGAGTGATAAAATTATGCATATGATTTTATAATGAGAGGAGCTTCGAATTTCTTTGAAAGATTCAGCCATTATATTTATCATAATATAATTTCCATTTTAAACAATATTGTTTCTCTTTACACTTTCCTCAATATTTTTATATATCATATATGTTATTGGGAGACGTTTTTTTTTCCATACCACAAATTGAAAACAGTGATGAAAGTCTATTTGTTTTATTTTAATATTGCTATGATATGATTAATTATAACCAATGACAAGATGTTTCCACGATGAGCAAGATAGCATCAAGTTCCTGTTTTAAGAGTGTAATTAAATATTTCTATAGATGCCTTTGTTCCATTATGTGTATTGTTCCTTGAGATAGAATTGAAACAAATGGTTAGTAAATTATGTTCCAGTATAAGTTTGAGGTTTATAAAATCTATCTAAAATATTTTACAATTTTTGCCCTTTACGTATTCTTTAGAGCAGTGGTTTCCAAACTTTTTCAACTTGTTACCCAATTTAACATGCCACATTAAGCATGTTACCCCTTTCACAAAATGTTTTCAACATTGATATATATGGCTAAATTAAACTAGAGATATATCACACTTTATTTATTTACAATTTATTTATATAATTTATTTACACTAATATATACTATTAATTATTGTATTTGATCATTGTGCATTTCTAACGAATATTGCCAAAGATGTCAAGAACATCAGTGGGATGGATGGAGTTGGATACTTGAAGCTAGTTTAGGAATTCTTGGCTTTGTGGTTGAAAGTGCCAGCCTGGCATCGTTTGCAACATTCAAGCGAGTCCTCTTTTTTGTTTTCATCCCCAGCACGGTTGAGAACCCCTTCTCGCACAGATACGTTGTTGAGAATGATACCAACAGCTTTAAGGCTCTCTTGGACAGAGTTGGCGAGTCAGCTAGTTGTGAAATCCAAAAGGAATCTGCATTTTGGTTTTGGAATTTGACTTTTAAGGTTTTATTTACTCGCATTATGATCCACTCCTCCTTTACAGGGAAATCATCATCATGAATGGCCTCATAAGGTACAGAAAAGGGACGAATGATTCACTGAAGACTGGCTGTTTTTAGGTCACTCTCTGGAAAGTAGTGCTGCATGCTTGTTTCAAGCCCCTTCAAATGGTCCCTCATCTCTTTGTTGATGGTCTGTAAAAGTGATCTAGTATCATAACTATTCTCCTCAACAAACTGGTCTTGGGTGGGAACTGAGAGATCACTCCTTTCTCAAAGCATTGAATCCAGAGTCTCAGTTTTCCCAGAAATGCAGTCACAGTGTGATGGGCATCAATGACAGTCGTGTTTTAGCCCTGAAGTTGCAGATTATCACTGTTTAGTTCCGCAAATATATCAGCCAAGTAACAAAGTCGAGCAAGTCACTCCTTATCAGTGAACTTGGTAGCAAAAGGAGATTCTTCTTGTTTCAGAAATTCCTGAAGAGCCGTTCGGAGCTCAATGACTCGACGTACAACCTTGCCTCCTGACAACCAGCGAACATCGGTGTGGTAGAGAAAACTTGATACTGCTCTCCCAATTCCTTGCACAGCTTCCTGAAAATGCGCGAATTCACATCCCTGGACTTGATGAAATTGACGATTTTCAACACATCTTCAAACACTAATTTCAGATTACCAGGCAGGCTTTTTGATCCAAGAGAGTACCGATGAATGATGCAATGATCTACAGAAATTTCTGGATTCACAGCTTGTATAAGGCCCCATAATCCACGATGACGACTTATCACCGACGGAGAACTAGATTAAAAAAGAAAAACTGTTATAGATTGCGTCAATTAATCATTTTAATTTATCTTTTGCGTTATAATTATATGGTTTTAATTTAATTTACTTTATTTTGGTACTTTAGTATTTCAGTACGACAGGCACGATACTTTTTTGTGAATTATGTATAAAATATTAGCCACACAACAGCTACTTGTAAAATAAATAAAACTATATGATTATATGCCATGTAATTAATTTTATCTATACTAATCTAGACTTTATATAAACATCTCTCCCTACCTGTTGAACGCTGTTCCAATCCAATTCATTCGTGGTAAAGAAACTGTTGATCGTATTGAAGATATCTTCTCCCTTCGTGGTTGTCAGCAGATAATCGAATAATAGGAACTCTTCTTTGATCTTGTCCTGGTAGACGTAACGAACGAACCCAAGGAGAACAGCACAACTGGCTACGTCACACGATTCGTCAAATTGCAAAGAGAATTTGCTATACGAGCTATCCTTGATCTCTGTTGTAACTTGGGAGAGAATATCTGATGCCATGTCATCGACTCGTCGGTGGATTGTGTTGTTTGATAGAGATATGACACTTGATCCTCCCCACATACCTTGCTTACCATTTCGTATGCACAAGGCATAACCAGATTCTCTGTATTTGTGTGGCATTTTCATTGTTCGGCAACTTTATATGCAACAAAGTAAGATGCTTCGACCACAGCTTGAAGCTTTTGGGCTTGAATTCCAGATGAACCGAACTGGATATTCTTCAGTGCTACAGCCCGGCGCTGAAAATAAGCCTCATTATGAAGATTTGGATGGCACTTCTGGAGGTGAGCAGAGAGTTTTGATGGCTTGAGGCTTTCATTTGTCAACACTTTGTGACATACTAAACATTATGGTCGATCCTCTCCACCAGAAGGTAAATTCACAAAGCCATAGCGAAGAAAGGCGTCAGAGTAGGTGCGTTTTTTAGACATTTTATTGTTTAAGTTGCAGAAAAAGAAAAAGAAAAACTGCATAAAAAGTGTGAACAATGTGAACTTATTATTTATTTTTTCATGGTATTCTAGATAGCATTAAAAGAGCTTATTCAGCATAGGAATGATGTAATAGTAGGTAAATACTAACTATGCTGCACAGGGCAGTACACATATATACCAGATTTTGTCTACCTCGGCTCATGCTCACATTGAAACTGACAGTGTGAAATAGAGGCAACCTCAGGCAGTGAATGACGCATACTGGACACGTCAATGAGTCATCAGGGTTACTGAGTGACTTGTGTTCTGAAGCATACTTTTCAAAATACTTTTAGATTACCACACACTTAGATACATATTTTTTCTTTTCTACTACTGTATATTAGTTTTTGATGTTTATTGTTATTTGGCTTAATTTTATTACATACTTAAAATAGGTTTAATTTACAACTTTACATACTAAGATTAAGTTAACATTAATTCTAATACCAGCTACCTCAATGCTTTCTTGATTTTCAGAATTTTAACTTTTTTTCTGCCACCCCTCCATTACCCTCGATAAATTGTTAAATTACCCCCAGTTTGAGAACCACTGCTTTAGAGGACCATCCCATGCATATTTAGAAAACACAACAGCATACGTGAATAAATTGTAATATTAACTTACATTAGAAATGTCTACAACAGCAGGATATCTTTGTTTGTCGACTCAAAAACTCTTTCTCAAAAACGTACATCTTATAAGTTTCTGTGGAGTATATGTATCCACATCACTTAACTTGTCTTTTATTTGTTTCAATATGATGGATTTATCTAATGATTTCACAGTGGTATTGCGCATTATTTTCTATTCTGTCTACTTTTACTTAGTTTACCATCAATACTACCAATAACTTTACCTATAAAACAGATTATGTTAATTTTTAAATGGCTCAAGATACTAATAAGCTTGAAAGGCTGACAACAGCTCATAACGGTAGTCAAGACACAACTTAATGAATAAGACAGTACTGCTGTATTAAAAATTGTACATTTGGTTAAAGTGGATGAACTCTATAAATGGATAATCCAAATAATGATTTTGTTTACATTTCTAAAATAAAAACTTTCTTTGGGAATATTCATATCTGATATTCATTCCACAAATTCTTTACATTCCATACAGTTAAAATTATTTCATTTTTGTAGCATGATGTTGATTACTTGGTTGAGTCAATTATATTGCAGTTTGGAATGGATATTTTTAATTCACTTCGATCATTCCACGTTAGATCAACCCTGAAACACACGGATTTTAATTGCATTCCAGCATTCATTTTATATTTCTTGGAAACACTTTCCATTCTACTTAAATTTTCATGAGTTGGCAATTCCATTTAATTTTAATAGATTCACGGCTTGTAAATAAAAGGTTTTACTACAGTGTTGCAGGTGGTTTATCTACTTTACTTTACCATCTATGAAAAACGTATCATTTTGTATGTAAAAATTCATATCACTATCCATATAGTTAAATGTTTTATGTACCGATCTTTCATAAATTTTCAGTTGATAAAGAGAATGCACTAATTCTCAGAAAACGATAATTATTCGTTTTTTACATATTTTTAGATTCCAACAGCTCTACTAACAGTCCATCCTGCCAAACCACCAAATAATGAAAGTATTGGTTCTAATTGTAATGTTAAAAACACTTCTGTATTACCAAGATTTTATGTTTAACTGATGCTGTTTTAGACAACCAACTCTCTTAATAATATTTTAAGTTTCTGTTTTTGTATGTTAGTTATGAGAACGTTACCGTTTTAAACGTTAAAATGTTATTCACAAATACACACAACAAAATCGTTTTTATCTTAGGCAATCATTACTTTTATCTGTTTATGGGTTTTTAAATTAATTCCGTTAGCAAATCATGTTAATTCTATGTCTGATAGTGAATAAATGAAATGTAAATGTAAGTACAACATATAAAAACTTTTTATTCATATATCCATTTAGATATACACTATAAATATAACAATTGATAATATGAATCGTACAGGATTATATCAATTTTGGAAGTTGATTAATCTTGGTGTGTTAAGATAGATCCAAATTGTAGCACAAATTTTTCAACAGACTACTCAGTATTTTGGCTTTCTATCTCTATTACCTTTGTATAAATGGTGGTGAGGTTCTCTCTCAACAGTCCAGCCACTCTCCTCGGCTAGAGATAGTCATTGTTACTGGATGTCCATGGAATGAGATAAATGTGTCACATTGCCAATTAATACTGACGACAGTTAAATTATTTATACATAAATGGTTATTTAAACAACGAAATTCATATATATTCAGTGAGTAACCATTTGAACGCAAGTTCTTTAACCAGTCATGATCCATCCTTCACTTTCACTCATGAGATCATAAATGACATAAAGGTGCGTTTAACAGACCACAAATAATCATAAAAATTTCCAGATAATCCGGTGCCAATTTAAAGTTTGGAATTATGCTGCACCAATATTGTACATAGTGATTAAAATTCACAATAACACCAGATGTTGTTTTCAGAAAAAGGATAAATAACTTAACGATATTGAGTTAAAACCTTGCTTAAACTGCGACTTATCATTTCCTGTTGAGCTTGGAGACGATACACGTAAAGAGTTAGTGGACAGTTTTTATGGTTTTTTTATGTCTCAAAATCTTACGAGAAATGGGATTCATCAAATATATAGTTCATGTTTGAAGACATTTGGGGTCTCTCCCAAGGCCCTGCTCATGGTTTCTTTTCAGATCATAGACCACGGTAAAGAAATAGTTCCATTATATTAAACATTCAGTATCCAAGGTGTGATACAATTTGGTTAAAGTGGATAAACTCTTTTTAAATGGACAATCTAAATAATTCATTTGTTCACATTTCTAAAATAAAAACTTTCTTTGGGAATATTCATATCTGATATTCATTCCACAAATTCTTTACATTCCATACAGTTAAAATTATTTCATTTTTGTAGAACTTTGGTGTAAACTGCATAGTTCTTCTTCTTTTTTTCTTCATTGTAATTGGTCTGAGTTTGTAAATCTTTACAAAATTCTTGTGCTTAGTCAAAGTGAGAGCAGGCTTAACAAAACTTCATATATTGATTACCATATATTTCATTGATGAGAAATTTATCATTGTAGTTGTTACATGGTGCAAGTTTTCTGGATTCCACACATCTTTTGCAAAATCGATTAGTTAGTTTACCGTTACTTCTAAATTATGAAATTGGATGATAGAATTTCCTCATGGTTAGAGTTTTACATTCAATGAATGCAAGCATTTTTTAAGTCAGAAAAGTTTTCTGTTATGATGGTAAGATATGCAACTGGATACTAACCGTGTTTGTGTGTCCATGGATGTGTAATGTTCACGTGCTTGGTCTTCTTTTAAACCGTAATAACACCTTGTCACATTTACTTTCTCTCCACAGAAGACATCTTGTACAGCTAGGTGGGTATGGTCTCTAAAGAAATTTATCAAGTCTTAATCATTAGATATCGTTTTATTGAATTTGTTTTACCATGTTGTAATAACCTTTCCCCAAGAACTTTGAATTGTCGTTGTCTTTGTAATGTGTGCTATCTAAGAAACTTTATAGATCTATCTAGAAACTACATTCTATGAATCAGAGTCATAACATGTATTGAACTCATAGTTGTAACACTCGCAAACTCATAAATTGGATTTTATTCTTACTTAATCCATTTTCTCTGTAAGTTTGGATTTTCTTCTGACCACCATTACGTGCATGAATATCTTGACCCGTCAGTTTTATTCATGTAATTTAACCACTGGGTAATATCTGTCTGTAGTTGTAGTGCGTAAAGTATCCAGATTAAACACAAGAAGTATAGATCATTTTGATAGTAATTATCCTCTTTTTATAGACCAGAATATAATAACAATCGTCTTGTATCTGAAGGGATCTATGTCACAAGTTGTGTGAAACTCTTCCTTGAGTGGAACACAGCACCATAGTAAAATATCTATGTCTGATTGGCAGTACCTGAAGAAAATATAACTTTTAACACAATTACAAAAGTAAAACTTTCAACAAATATTTTAAAGGTTGTCAAATGCAGTGTTATTATTTTACCCGCCCTCTGTATTCTTGATTTCATTTTATGTTTAAAACATGTAGAAAATAGCCCATCTCTAGTTCTTCTGTACCGAACATTTCTCGTAAAATGACAATGTAATGGGTATAAAATTATAGCTGTCGATTGTATGACTTCTTTTGTTTTGGATAAAGCATGAATGGTTATTTAATATTGCATTCATCTAATTTCACTACACTGAAGAAACATTCTGTCACTTTCCCTGTTTGTTTTAAATCTGTCGATTCGAAAAATCTGAAATATTCATTACAAATTATGAACTGGTCTTTCGAACGTTTCATACTACAATAGGTTGAACGATAACCTGAAAAATGACGCATACTTAATGTATTAAATCCCTTGTCACAATATGAGCAATAATAATTTACTGCAAGAAAACCTTTCATAGGCCTGATAATGTTGAAACGATAATCATGGTACCTAAGGAAAATCGTTTCAGGGCCTTTATGAGTTACAAAGTATGTTTCTTTGAATGTTTAGATATTATTCAAATGTCATAATTTCATGTATTTTACAGGGTCCTTCTGGGATACGAGATGAATCATATAACGTTTAAAGCCGTTTGTGTTATTACTGGGCATTGTTGATCCCTAATAATAAGATATTTTGGATACTTTTTGAGCAGTAATAAACCTATTACTATAGGCTTATTATATATAGCAATAATCTGTCGTTGTTAGTCGAGTAAAAGTATTGTTCGATTACTTACAATTACTTGTAATGCTTACAGATATTTTTAATGTAGTAACTTTAGTTTTGAGAGATTAATCTAAAAGTACGTTATTTTTTATATTGCTTGACTTTCGTGATTATAGTTTAGCTCATTTCAGTTGAAAACGGTTCCTTATTCTCTAAAGTGTGACAGACACAAGAATCCACTGAACTATGTTTATTAGGTTTCTATGAGGAGGATTTGGGCCAGAAAAGTAATTATTAATTAGAAGGAAACATAATCTATTAGAATTACTAATCTTGAAGCCTAATCTCCTTGTTAAATATAGTTTATTTGGCTTTATGAATAATTATATTTATTACTTTTAGATTATCTTTAATTGTGTGTTTATCTTCTATTAAAGTTTAGTCACTTCGTCACATCTAAGTACAGTAAATATTTACAAATTATATTAGAATACTTTCCTAAATATATTTTTAATTTTTAATTAATTGTAGCTTAGTTTTAGCTGTGGCGACAAAACTCACTTGAACGAAAATGTTTCATTCATTTTATAACAACATCACTTAAGAAGGGTTCCTGTAAAAGCTGACATCAAAGGTGGAGGTGAAGATAATGCAGTTAGAAACTACCCTTTGAAAAAGCGTTTTACAAAGTGTATTGTTTAATTTGCAAATCCTAAAATCATTAACTAATAATGTAGTGTTACATTTTGTCTCTCAGAGTGGTGTCCTGTGAATTTATTGTTAATGCAAAAGGTTTTGACAGAATATTACTTATATATATTACTTTTCCTTTCCAGATCATAATTAATCTTTAGGATACCATAAACCGTTTCCTGCGTTGTTTCTAGAAATGAGGGTTCGTCCATATGTAGCAGTTTTGGGGCTTTTTCTACTTTTTTTTGGTCTTGGTATTCTGTATTTGTTGGGGAGCATCATTCCTTACATGACCTCTTATCTCAAGAAAAGAGTGGATGAAAACACAACATGTGAACAGACTTCTTGGATTGCCTACTTAACTGAAATGATAGGTTCCTTCTTCTTCCTTGGAGTCTGGGTATCTGATCGTATTGGACATCGGCCAAGTATCGTGATTGGTTTTATTATTTTCAGGTGAGAAAATATGGCATTTATATAAGACAGTCAAAATTTCATTGAGTGTGAGTTGTGCTAACGATATTTGAAAGTCAGTACACTTTGAATTTGTTTCGTTCATACAATTACACCATGTACGATAAAACGAAATAAATATATTTTTATTGAAATAGCAATACAAAGTCAGTATCGCAAATACTGTTTATAAATTTATTTTTAATCAATACAAAATAATTTTATCTTTACTAACAAACAACATGGAAATAAACGCACTCTATGCCTTCCAAAACATTTGTATAAATATAAAATTCGCGCTTCATTCCACGTAGCTGATTTAGCACAGATAGCCAGTTGTGTAGGTTTATAATTAACAAAAACAACTATTTTGTATGACAGAATTAGAAGTTTCACACTTTGTGAATCTAAGATACTGTATAGTTATAAAAATAAAATCGTTAAATTTTAGAATCAAATATAGTAAAGATGACTGTTCGAATAAATATATTTACCATTATTATAATGTAAATGTGTGCATTGTTAATTTTGTTTGACATTTAGATATATTTGTTATATAATTACTTTCCTAGAATAAATGAAACGAGTGTTTGTAGTACAATGTGTAAAATTTCGCGGTTATACCAAAAAGAATATAATTATGCATAAATAAAAGATATTTACAATGATAAGAAAATTGTACCTGCTATAATCAGAAACTGTTCTGTACTAATAAGAAAAACTGTTATCTCTAACAATAAAATAATCAAGTATTTTAATAGTTGTAATACTCATACAGATTATTAGTAAAAGTGGGAACTTTTTATATAACAATCAAAAAAGTATATTTCTAATGAAAAATATAAAATGGTAGTGTATTGTTGAGGAAAGTGTATTTTGAATACAAAATATAATAGTAATCAATCACTCAGAAAGCTATTCGTAACAATTAGATAATTGTTATGTCAAAAAACAAGTTAAATAACATTCTTTAGCCGAAATATTCTGAGAGCTGTCTTTAAAAATACCACCTGCTGACAATGTTGAAGGTTTTGTTTCATTGTTAGAAGCTGACTACAAAGCTACACATGGTGATCTTCAGATCTGTGGTATCAAAACATAGTTTCTTGTGATATAAATCCGCAGATGTACCGTATGATGTAACTGAGTCGTACATGAATACTTACAATCGCTAAAATTGTTTCGAAAACACATGGTGCAGCGTTGTGCATAACCATAAACAGAGACAGAAGTCTTAAAATAAAAAACTACTTTTAATCATAAAATATTGCCAATTTAATTCATAACACATTGTATTTAATTGTCAGCAAGATATCTGTAGTAATCAGAAAGTACAATATACTGATTATAAAACAGTATCTAATTTGTAGACAAATATCTGCAATAATAATAAAAAGTGACTGATATAAGCCGAGAACAGTATCTGTAATAATCAGAATTCTTTATCAAACAATAACATGAAATCACTATTTGTAGTCATGGAAAAGTTGTAATTTATAATATCTAAAACATACCTGTAATAATCAGAAGGTATTAGCGTAATCATCAGAGTCTTTTATATAATAATAATTAAACTAAAAGTAATTATCAGAAAATGTATGTAATAATAAAAAAGTGCAATTTTTTTTACAAGAAAACTGTAATGTAATTATGAGAAAGTTCAGAATAATTATTAAAAAGATGCAGTTTAATAAAAACAGAACTATACCTATTTTTGTGAATTAGAAAAATGTAATACAACAGTCACAATATTGTGTTTAATAATAGAAAACTTTTTTGTAATGTACAAAACACTTTATCTGTATTTGAAAATTAGAAACATCATAAGGAGAGATGAAATCATCAAAATCAAATCTGCAATAATAAGAAAACCGTTCATAATCATGAGACTGTTGTAGTGCTTCAATTCGAAATAATTCTGTACAGGAATAAGAAATTTGTACACTTTATAAACATAAAATTTTATGATCTAATCAGGAAATTATGTATGTGATAATCAGAAAACTGCAATATTAAAATCTGAAATTTATTTACTGATAAAAACTACACCAATAATAATCATAATCATAACTATATTATAAAAAAGTTTTAAATTTAATAATTAAAAAAACAATCTGTTATAATCAAAAAATGTATGTAATAATAATATTGTAATACAATAATTAGAATACTAACTTGATAAAAAAACAATGTGTCAGTATTAATAAAAAAATGTTATAAAATAATCATGAAATTATTTGTTATAACTGAAGGGGAAGAATATTTATATTAATCAAAGAAATATCCGTAACAATTGTTCTCCAATTGTTCAGTTGTAAGTCTGAAAGCTTATACTGCTAAAACACGGTTATCGATAATGATGGAGGCACACAGCACAGGAAACGAAATGTGTTGCTTTGTACTCAACCAAAAACAATTCACACAGTGTTTACTACACTAATATATATCATTCGTACCATATTCACTCTAGTGATGAATACCATTTACAATATGGTTGTACATATACTCCTTTGCTAGATGCAATTCACATTATGTCTACCAATCTAATTATTATTCTTATATTTATTTGTACAACTAAGTCTTAATTTAAATACTAAAAATTAGACTCTTTATAGTAAACAAAAGTGGTAAGGTTTCTGAATTTAGTTGTTGTTGCTGTTTTGAATTAAGCACAAAACCCGGTTTTGAGCTTTGTATGTCTGCAGATATCCCGCTGTGCCAGCAGGGGGTTCTTAATTTAGTAAATAAAATATTAAATCAAATGTTGCATTCAATACATTAAATGTTTGGAAGGGCCTGTTTTTGATTATAATTTCTTTATTTCCATGAATCTTTGAAAATAAATTACTTTCAACATGCTTAATGTATCATCAGTTTTGGAACTGCATCAACCTACTGGACTATACAACATAGTCTGGAAGCTACAGTTATTACTTTAGGGTTGATTACGAATGTTGGAGTAATCCTATGTCTTGGCTTTCAGCTATTTGAATCAATGGAGGTATGAAATATAGTCTAGTACTGTATTTTATTGTCTTGATTTTATTGAAAATAACTGTACTACAGATATATTTGAAAAAAATAAGAAAATAAAGAACGTATAGGAATTAAAATACCAGGAATATAAATAATGTTTAGTGAATATTATTATAATGAACCAAATTATTTTACCCAAAACATTAACACATAAAGAATCCTTATATGTGAAAATGTTACTTATGGTGATTCTCTGTGGACCAATCAATCAATATGGAGAATATTTAATACCAATTAAAATACTGTTTTGAAATTAAATGTTGCTTTAGAAATTGCCGTCTCCTTTCATTATTTCTTAAGACTTAAATTTGTTATATCTACTCTGTGATGCTGTAATTATTCACAGTAGGTGTTGTTTTGTGTAGTGATTCTTCTCAGATAGTGGCCTTGTTCTCTTCAGTAATGGATAATATAGCTACTTACATATCACAAGTCATACATTTATAACAAGTAATCTATCCACTTGTTCATAAGTTTTTCCTTCTTTCATTTTCTAGGAAGGTGGAGAGTGATTTATAAAGCAGTGGTTATCTACTCATTATTCTGTGAAATGTTGGCCACAGCCATTGTTCTAACTCACACGTGATGATATATACATTATACGATCAACTGATCTCTCTTCATAACTCGTTTGGAGCTTAATCATTAACCTAGCATTTGTTAATAGCTGCATGTAGGCAATAACTGATCACATTTTTAAAAACAGCTGTCCTTACTATTCTTAAAACTTTCGCAATATGGTAAATATTTGATAGATAGCATTAATAGTCTTACTATAACAATAAATTAATGTTCCATTGGATTGTAAATTATTCTTTTTGTGTTATGTTTAATATTAGAATTATGGTTAATGTAAGTTGCTTTGCGTTCAACCTAAAAGTTGGATTTCCCATCAGTTATTTGATTGTGATTCAGAAGTTCAGCAGTCTCCAGCAAATACCAGGTACTGTATTCGAAAATTTTATGTAATATCCGGCTATGTTTTTACGTATAGGTGAAACTTTCTTGTAGGAATAAGCTGTACAAATGGAAATGATTTTAAATGGATTAGAAACTGTAGCTATTTATCAAATAATTCAGTAGTAAATTCAGTTTCTAATTTATAATCCTATATGTCTTAAATTTTTTATCTCAACTTGTATTTAGCTTCACAAAACAGTATCTAATACTTAAAATTTCCCCAGCTGCAAAATGTATGTTTTGAGCCGCACTGTTCATATTTGTGTATTTTGAATTGCACTGTTCACATGTGCTGTTCTCGGACAATGCAAGTAAAAGCTACTCCTTTGTGTGTTATTTACTTTAATTCTTTGAATCTCCTCTGATACATTTTTATGCTTTTGTTACGTAATATTAGTATAATTTTATGAGGTAGTTGAATCACGTTCATTCATTTTATTGTTGAGACTTATAATATTTTAACAGTTTAAAGCTCAGTTTTAAACTTTAAAATTATTTACTATTTCCAGCAAATAAAACTCATCATAGTTTGCTTAAAGTAAAGAAATGACATTTTATCCCATGAAAGAACCACAGATGACTTTTGAAGAGTTGTCTGATATAAAATCTGAATGTCTAAATACATATTTTTAGAATGATAATGCATAAAATGCTTCTTTTTGTATTTTTATAACACAATATATATTGTCTGCATGAAGTTCTGTGAGCAACACATAAATGGTTTAGTAGATTCTAATAATACGATTTCGAATCTCCAAGTGAGCATGTCGCATGAAAACTATTGCCAATATCGTATCTCAGAGAAACGGGTTATATTAGAGCGCCTTTTGATCCCTTTTGGAAATGGTATCTAACATTTCCTTCCGACCAAAAATATTCTTGCATACAAATCTTAAATATGTGTTAATAACAATGATTTATAATTTCCAAGATAAGAATATCTTTCACACTGAATGCCATTGTTAAGCAAATAATTATAAATTAACTTGCAGCATTATGATAATCCAGAAAGAGACCTGCAAAAATTTACCTTTGTAAATGAAGTGTGGTGTGCAGCAACACGTGAGAATTTATTACCCGAAGGTCACCGTCAAAGTTTACCGATGTCTAGAAAATCCACAGTGCAGAACTATTGCTCACGTTTACTGTCATCAGGCAGAACATGACTGGGCTTGATGAAATGGACTGAACAACGTAATAAATTCAAAAATTGTTTTATTATAACGGACTCAGTCAGAAGAAAAACGTATGATAAAGTTGGTTTTCTCAGAAGAAACACTAAGTAAACTCCGTAAAGGAAATAATTATAAGTTAAGAACACAGAGATTTTTCGCTCAGTAACATATAATTCTAATATTAAATTTGACGAAAGATTTTCACCAACTTTCTTCTAAAATAGAGGTGTATTTTTCGTTTTGTTGTTATAGAGTCTCTTTTTAATTTAATTTGGAATGACGCAAAGAAAGATTGAGGAAAATCTAAGACATTTTCTTTGAAAACTTCTAGTTTGTAAAGTAATCTAAAATGATTTCGTAGTAATGCTTGTTTTTGCTAGATTTATGTAGTGATGGTTTCCAAGTTTAAATTTAGCAAAATAATATTTAAGAGGTAACAATCAAACGCTTCTCAATTCCAGTGGTTCCCCAACAATAAGGGTCTCGTGGCAGGAATAGTGTCTTCAGGAATGGCTTTCACTCCAGTTTTAATGAATAACTTGCATACATTATTTATGAACCCTAACAACATTCAACCTGATGCTGATGGGTACGTTAGTTACTTAATTATTAATATTATCATGGTATGAACGGTGTTTTAAGCTAATGTAATAATTTTCAAGTACTTTTTGATTAACTTGAAACATTTAATGAGTTTCATTAGTATAAAGTTTTATAATTCCAAACTTTGCATCATTAATTACAAGAGAAAAGTGATAATATCTAATTTTAATATTTACAGACTGTATGTGACTGCAAGTGAATGTTTTTATATTTTCTTATAGCAAAGCCACATCAGGCTATCTACTGAGCCTACCGAGGGGAATCGAACCCCTTGATTGTACCGTTGTAAATCCGTAGACTCACCGCTGTTCTAGCGGTGGGTCACTTCAAGTGAAAAAACGAATTATTGATATTAAGATGTGTTAGTTTTTCTTTAACCTTATAATTTACTTCTGTTCCGAGTGATTCCTGCAACAGTTACCTGGAAACATTTTTGTTTGTCATGAGCTTTTGCAATAAACTACATAAATATTATTGAACTAACTCTTCCGTATTTTTAAAAAGAGGTAAAGCACTAATGTTTGTCACCAATAGCTTTTTCTTCAGCAATACTTATGAAATAGTAGAACTTCACAGCACTCTTTCAACGTTCGCCTGGTTTGAAAACGCAGAGTTCGAGTTAAGGAGAAGGAACTCTAACTCGAACCTTCGGATTAGTTACACACATTACCCCTTGTCCACACATGTGTGCTCACATAATCAATCAGATCAATGTAGTTCCTAATAATTTCAAATATTTTCTTCATTGTGCATGGAAATTACAACATACTTCCATGATTTTATGGTGAAGTTACAAACCAAATGCTAAAAAAATGTAAAAATAAATTTCTGATACATGTTGGTACAACAAGACTTTGTTGGCTATGAATAGTTATCACGCAATGTGATGGTTTTCATTTCAAAATAGTTTTAATACAAGGACCCAACTCTCTATATTCATTGTTTTGTGGCTATTTAGAAGTACGATATCAAACCCTATTTCATTCAACATTGAAATACAAATAACAATATATCCAACTACCATCTAAGAATGAAACTAACAATATTATAACAACAAAACGGAATATTTTTTTCCCCTGCACAATTTAACAGATAACAATAAAAACTTCTAAACTTTACCGTCAAATCCAACGTTAAAGAAGCATAGTTATTATTACTTACAGTTGAAACTGTAGGATGAATCTAGAAACATGAGAAATTGTTCATCATGCATCTGAGTTTTGTTTTGAAAAAAAACAAAGTCAAATGTTTTAAAACAACAGCTTATGTGCTCATAATACCTTTTTTTCTGATAGCAAGCCACATCGGGCTATATGCAGAGCCAACTGAAGGGGAATCGAACCCTTATTTTAGCGTTCTAAATCCCGTAGACTTACCGCTGTACTGGCGAGGGGTCATCATACTTCCTTCATATGTATGAAGTATAACAAAATACAGATTTGTTAATATTATTTATAAGCACAACTTATTGATTGACTAGATTTATATTTTATAAGATACTACATTTTCAATTATTTTGGGCAAATGTTTAAATCCAGTGTTTGTTATCCTTGATTATTTTCTCTACGTTATCAACAGACTGAAAATTTGCGTTCCATAAACTGGGATATTTAGTCTACCATGGATATATTAACAAAATGCAACAGCGAAGCAAACAATATTACGACCATACAAACGACAATAAATCCATCAAAAAATACATGAATAAACCAACAGTTATACAACCATAATACATCAACAATGTATACATCAATGCATCAGTAAAACCAATAATGTACATATTAATAAAGAAAAGCACAGATATATAATAAAGTAATCACGGATATAACAATGGATATACTCATAAAGTAACCAAGATACATTAATAAAGTAAACCGCGATTAAATATCGAATACAACAACATCTGTACATACGTTAATAAAGCCAATCATAGATTCGTTAATAAGTTGTCCATGATACAGCCGTTGGTACGTCAGTACAGGTAACAATAATACATTAATAAAGTAAATCACAATAGATACCAATCCAATCATGACACATCAATAGATCCGACTATCCATACACTAATACCCCAAATATAATACCATAATGGGTTTATGATTAAAGCTCACAATTAACACTTCATAATCTCAACATGGATACAAAAATAAAACAATTATAAATATATTAATTACCATATCACTACGGTACAGCAATATTGTATTAATCAACTAAGCATGGGTAAATTATTAATGCTAGATACGTTGTAACCTCATAAATAAAACTATCATGGATTACTTTTATAAAGCAAGTCATGGCTGTAATACTAAAGCCAGCCACTGATACATTTATGAAGCGAGCTGAAGGTATATCAGTGAAGTCAAATAGCATGCATTAGCAAACGTAACAATAAATACAATAAGCTAGTCATTGGCATATTAATAAGCATAAATACGTAGATTGAAATAACCACATTTTTACATTAAACAAATCTGACATTTATACATTTTTACGACCAACTGAGAACACATTATAAATCCATATGTTACCATTTATTCTATTGTCTATATATCAAATATCAAGCAGTTCAAAATACGTTATAATCAAGGAATATGAAATTGTGTAATTTGTTTTTTTACACTTCCTTC